>VWPU01013490.1:0-109070 GCA_013398955.1 Callaeas wilsoni
TGATTGGGACCTCATAGACTGGGAAGATGAAGAGGTAAGAAGAAACAGAAGTAAACATGTAAAGCCTTGCTATCAGCATGGTTAAAGTCTCAATATCAATCCATATTGTATGTCAGTCATCTGAGTTTGTCATTCAGATCATATTTGTATTTATAGCACTAGTTGCAGAATACAAAGGTGCGCTTGAGACTGTACAAGGATACTTTGCCTTTTGCAACTAACATTGTAATTCCAAATATAATTCTACATTTATTAAAAGTATCCTTTGAAAAACTGAGTGGAAATACTTCCCGTGCAGAGGACAGGAGCTACTTCTGATGTCAGCACAGATGCCTTTCAGTTCCATGGTTTCTTGTTCTGGAAATTCCTGATCGTGCATAAAAATAGAACCAAGACAAGCAACAAGACAGAAACTAGATTTTGTACCCTTCAGAGAGGCATAGCTTATCCTTGAACATTCTGCTATCAGCACCAGCAATAATAAAATTTTGTTATTCCATAAATCACTAGTCAACATAGCTATAATTTACCTATATTGGTGATTTAATTGCAGTTTAAGTCAATAGACTTCACTTGATAGACGGGTAGATAGAAGCTGGTGGCTTTTAATAAATGCTCTCATAACACAAAAACCACCATTATAAATGACCCTAATTTATAGTTTTCTAAGCAATTTTTGCAGACAATCTAGTGTCTAAGTCAGCAATATGACCCATGGTTCTTTTTAACACCCTCACATAGTGGGGAAGGCTCCCATGGTTTCTGTTTTTTGCTGGTCTCTGGCACTGCTTCCAAGGATTTTCAAAAGAGCAAAATATTTAGGTATTTGAGTTGAAGCATTATAAAAAATCATTTGTATCAGTATGATGTTCTACTGTATGGCACATGTATGTCTGATTCTTGAGAGAAATAAGTAATACAACAAATGGAATCCACCCTGTCATTCCAGGAAGAGCTGCGTCCCCAGTTTGAAGCTAAATATTCCCAAGTGGAAAGAGTAAATCCCATCACAGGAAAACCTGAACCTTTTCAGCCTTTCCCTGATAAGCTGAGTCGACTGATGGTGTCTGTCTCAGGAATATTCTTCATGGTGATGTTTAATAATATTAGAATTATTGTATTGTAATTCATCTTATTCTGATGTAAATAGTAATTCAGCATGAGTGCATTCATTAAGATTAGTGGATTTATATAATATAGGCAAAACTGATTGTCTGTCTTACTGCTTGTTCAGGGATCTCTTTCTTTCACAAGATGGAATATAGTTCTATTGTAAAAGAACTGTAAAGAAATGTTTTAACTCATCTAGTTTTTTTGTTCTCTCCAGAACAAATATCAGTCTTTAAAACCCTTGTTTTATTATTTCAGTGGATATTATTTCAGATGTGATTCCTTTTGTTCTAATATCTCTGCTCATAAATACATACCTGTAGATTTCACTGGTCCTTACTGCAGTGTTTGCAGTTGTGGTGTATCGCCTGGTAGCCATGGAGCAGTTTGCTTCTTTCAAGTGGTATTTCATCAAGAAGTATTGGCAGTTTGCAACATCTGGCACTGGAGTCTGTATCAATTTTATGATCATCATGTCACTCAATGTTGTAAGTCTTCTCTTCTTTTTAAGGAGCTAAAAGAGTAATTTTTACAAGCTTACTGAGTTTACTATATATTAGAGAGATATATATGTTCATGCTTCTTCATGTAGCAGTGTCTGAAGCTAGTATTGCAGTGGATTTTTCTCCTCTGATACAGTGTTTGTTAATGTTTTTCTCTAATTCCTCCTTAATTTGTCACTGCACATCTTTGCTTATGTCACCAAGTTACTGGGGTACAGATTGCTGCTTTTTATATTTGCATTTTTTTAATATTACCTTTTGCAATAGATCTCTAATTCGAACTACATTATTTTCTTGACTGAGAATCTGCTTTCTAGTTTGTTTTTAATTAGAGACTTTGGATTCTTCCCTTTCTTGTTAAAATGCAGCTGTGATATCAGTGTTGCACAGTCCTAGAATCACCGTGATATATGATTTTGGTGTAAGTTTTTTTCTGACATGTAACATCACAGGTTTAAGCATTTGCTCTTACAGCATTACACAGATAGAAACTCTATTCTTTCAGCTGCATTATTTTTTATCGTCTTCCTGTTCCCATGCATGCACAAACAGATAAAAAGGAATAATCAGCAAACATTGGCTTTTAATTCTCTTAATGAATTGCACTCACTGCAATAAGAAATAATTCTTCCAATCAGAGTCATGTATTTATTTCTGCTATTATATATGATCACTCCACATCATAAAACATATATTCAAGTGAACAGGCAAAGCTATCAAAAATTACTTGCTATTTATAGTATACTCAAGGAAATATATTTCAGAGTTGGCAGCTGCCTGGGGCTAAGTGTCATTGAAAATAAAGACTGAAGATAGTCAATATATAGAGAGGTGAGGAAGTCTTCAGTACAAGCCTGATATCCTCAACCAGTATCTGGATTCATTCAAAGGAAAACTGTACTGTGTCAAGGCTTTTTGCCTACTTTTAGATTACATAAGTATGTTCTTGAAATTAAAGGATAAACATCTAACTGTTGATTAAGAAAACGGTTGATGTCCGAATATTTCTCTTGAGGTTTTTTTTGTTTTATCTTTATTGTATATTTAATGTACATTTATATACGCTTATATACATTTACATGGATAAAGAGGATGGGACTGGAGGAGTTCAATGAAGTCTTTATAGGAAACTATACACATTATATAGCTACAGCATTGCTCTCCCTTATCTGTCCAGATACCTTGATGCTGTAGAGCAAGAGAATACCATGCTTTTGATGCTTGTTTTCATTCTGGGTTTGTCATCACAACAGCCAAGATGTCCTATAGTTACACCATCTCGTTTCTGTTTTAGGTATATGAAAAGGTTGCCTATCTCCTGACAGACTTAGGTATGTAGGTCTTTACTAATTATATGGTTCTTGCTGGCTGTGGCATATACTTTTATAATATACTTCTTTATTTACCTTTAAAGAAGTGTTTTGAAAACTTGAAATCTATGGAGTACATTTCTGGCATTTCCCTGAGCAAGTGAGAAATAGCACAGAAAGAAAATAAATTATTATTTCACTGAGGAAATAAAATAAAACTAAGGAATTTATTCTTATACTTCTACTTTTAATGTTTTGTAGTATACATTGAAAAACAGTAATCTTATTTTGGGGCAAAAGTCAAAAGATATTCTTTCTTAGCATGCTGAAGGGTTTTTTCCATTTTCCCCAAATGCTTAGGGTTTTTTTACTAATTTTTAATTTGATCTTTCATATGGAAATAGTAAGTTGTCCTGGATAAAAACGTAAAGTCTTGAATTTTAAAGTAGCTCTAATTCTGTAACATTAAAATTTTATCCTGAAGCCTCTAGTCATGATTCAATCACAGAGATAAATCCTTCTAGCTTATAGAAAACAAGAAAACAAGAAAGCAAAGACAGAATTTAAGATCTCTGGCTGTGTCAATATGTTACTGTTTTAGTGTTTTGTTTTACATGCTCACTTTTAGCCCATGTCAAAATATGCAAGTGATCTTGTCTTGGTTAAATGCCAGCTGGCTGCTTAAATCCCACAGCTCCCTCTTTTGGTTAAAGTATTAAAAGAGGTCCTCAAAACTTAATAGTGCTTCAGGTCACAGGCAGTGGAACAGGCTAGAAAAATTCAGAATTTATAGTCAACTTAAATTATTTAAATATTTTTAAGTATTTTTTCATATCAAAGTTATTTCTATTCCTTTTAAAATATAATATATTGTTACAGGTCATAGAATGGGAAAGAAAGTAATTGTTTAAGTGTATAATCAGTTTTTTCCCAAAATACTTGAAAGAATTTTTTTCAAAACAGGTTTCTTGAATTAAACATAATGGAGCATTAGTTGTTCGAGATAGGTAGTTCATTCTTCTTGCTAAGGTGTTTTACATCAGAAAAGCAAACCCTTCTGGGAGCAACTGTCCATATGTCAAGCTAGTATCCTGCATATTTCTATGCAAATTTAGTCATCATTAGACCAGAGTAATTAAGTAGTACAAATTTTAACTGACAAATCCAGGCAGTTTAGGCTTACAACTCACATGCTTTATAATTCATGTGCTTTAAAACTTTTACCAATGTACTGTATTCCAAGTTTGATGCATCCATCGGAGATGAATTTTGTAAAAATTAATTTGCAAACATTATGAGCAAGTTCTAAGTCAGACATAAATAATGTTCTACAAACCTTAAGGAAAGATATCCATGGCAGTGCAGACCCACACAGAACACTTGTAGCCCTACTACACATTCTACATTTCTTTCCAAAAGAAGCCAAGAAAGAACCTCTGTCCTTTCCTCATTGAATTATAAACTGTTGGGCATTCCACAAGCATTATGAAAGAGAAGTCTTGAGGATTAAGTAATGGTCTTACAGAAGTATTTAGAAGCTGAGAAGCTTGGATGAGAAATCAGCTGGCTTTTAGTTGAGTCTTTTACCTCTGCTTTCCTTGGCAACCGTTGTCTATTGCTGTACTGATTCCAAGTGCTTTCAGGGTTTTTAGGGGGTTGAGGTTGGTTGGTTGGTTGGTTTGGGTTTTGTTTGTTGGTTTGGAGGTTTTGTTGCTGTTTTTGTTTGGCTGGGTTTTGAGGGGGGTTTTTTTGTGTTGAGTTTTTTTCTTTGAATCAAGATACCTTTAACCAGATAAAAAATCAGACTGGTTTCCAAATTTTTTCATGGAGCGAAACAGGTATCTTCACATAGTATTGTGATTTATTCTCTACCAAGGGGCTTCTATCTTCTGTTTCCATATGGAAACAACATAGTCTGAGCTGGCGCAATGAAAAGAAATCAATTGCATCCTGATGGGGCACCATGACTTAACAGCATCACTTGTTTTGTTAGTGTTGATTGATTTGTGAGGAAACGTATGCATAACTCAATTTCATTTTTGTTTATATAATGTATATTGTGTCTTTCTGAAGAGCACCCTAGAACAGAATCTGAGTGGGAAAACAGCTTTGCCTTGAAAATGTTCCTCTTCCAGTTTGTCAACTTGAACAGCTCCATCTTCTACATTGCCTTTTTTCTTGGCAGGTAAGTTATCTTTACCAATTGCACTTAAAGGAAAACTTGCACAGAACTCAAAGTCTTCACTAATTTTATAGATTTGAGGAAAATATAGTGACAGTTTGAACTGTAAGGTTTAGGTATGAGTTGGTTTCCATGTATAATTAAAACACTAAATATTTATAAATGTATGGAGGGGTTGGACCCCTGAAATGTTTACCCATGAAACTAGAGAGTAAAAACTCTACTTTTTTATGGGGAGGTACATGACTTTCCTACTAAATAAGAACTCAGAACTTTTGAAAATGCAGCCACTTCCTAAATGTGGGTCTGTATTTAGCCCTGTGTTAATAGGCTTTATTATTATTTTCTTGTTTATTCCCCTTGAGTTACATTTCCAAGAATGCATTTCTGTAAATAGTAAATATTGTCCTGCAAATCTTATACAAGAGTAGGAAGCAGAAATTCTGGCTTCAATTTTTGTGTGTTATCTTTAGCTTAGAGCATGAGATACAGCACAGATCTAACCTTGCTTCATCTTCAGTTCAGTTTTGTTATGGTCACATCATTCCTGCAGAACCTACAGGATATTTCAGGGTATCTTCTGTAAAGTTTTATAGTGTAATTTTGGTTCAAGATTGTTTGGAAAAAAACTAACAAAAACAAACAAGCAAAGAAACAGAAAAGCCTAGTAAAGACTGTTGATGATAATCTGTTTGTTGCATTCAGTGGTGTATTCACCGTACAGTATCAAAATTTCTTTGTGTCTTGCTCTCTCCTCTATCTAATAGGGCCAGGCATAGGTTTCTTTCTCTCTTTTATAACTTTCATTGAGGTCATTGTGCCAGTTTGGACACAAATTTAGGAGGAAACAACCCGAAAAGGGCACCTCTCTCTCTTGCCTGCCAGGCAAGCAGGTCCTGGCAGCCTCTCCCTCTTTGGGTTCGGAAAATAATTTCTTGAATGGAAGTGCAAAACAGTCTGTTTATTTAACAAACAGAGTCCCCCACAGGCACAGGGCAGAAAAGGATATTGAAACCCCCTCCCATCCCAGACTGGTGGATTTTATATAGTCCCTTCTGTCTGTAAAACTTAGCTGTTCCTGCAGTCCTAAGCCAGGCAGGATCTGACGATCCCCAATAGAGGGTCCCGCCAAGCAGGTCCCAGAGATGAGAGCTGGTCTTGGACAAAGAAGCAAGCCGAAAACAGTCCAAAAAGGAGCAGCAGCTGCTGAGGCAGATCACAGTGCCTTTCCTGCTGAAAGCCAAAGAGCTAGAGAGCAAAACTCTCCCCTCTCTTCTCCTAACTGGCTGAAACTGCCAGCCTGGAGAAAAAAAGTATGTGAACATCTAACTGCAAGGTCAAGCAAGCTGCTTGAAGAGTTCCCTCGGCTTCTCTCTCTCTTTGCCGTTTAAAGGTACAAACTACATTCCAGAGATCAAGCAGGCGATGGGGAATACAGTATTGTCACAGAATCACCCCAAGACAGTCGTCAAGAACTGGGATTTGTTATACAAGTCAAGTGTACACTTCACATGGGCAAAGAGATCTCTGTGCTGTAATTAATTCCTATTCATTTTAATGGCTGGTTTATCTTCTTAGAAGTTCATTAGAGTTTGAATATCTAACATCTAAAATCTCTGAAGCTAGGATTTTTATTCAGGACATAATAAAATTTAGGATCACTTGCAAAATGATGGTTCTTGTTTGCGTTCTGAAACTTACATATCCTACAGACACCAGATTTGAGCCTGTGTGATTCATTCTGTTGATATTTCCTAAATTCAGTGGATGTTATGAAGCAACTACTGATACAAGGTGTTCCTGGAATGTCCACTGAGAAACAGAAATCTTATTTTCCAGATTTGCAGGCCGCCCAGGAAAGTACAACAAGCTTTTTAACAGATGGAGGCTGGAAGAGGTAAACAATCCTGTTTTGTGTTCCTGTGATATTTCCGTGAGTAAAAAGGAACGGCTGAAGGACATGAATGCCCAGTTTAAAGATTTTATTATTCCAAGTGCAGCAAATACTAAACTCCTATTTATAGCAAAGGATAGGATACAGGAGATGGGTCTTTCCTTCTGTGTTCTCCAGTGTGTTGAGTGACTCTGCCCAAGACACACAAGTTCTTTCTGCCTCTGTGTTAGGGAAAAGCCATCAGTAACAGTCCCTTACCTCACAAGCACTGAGAGTCCTATGAGACTGGTATCTCCTGGCATTTGGAATTTTTGGATAGAGGACATAAATATAAAGCCATCAACTTTTTAATCAACTTCATAAATTTGTGTCAGCACAGAAAAAACATGGATCTGTGTGAACGGATCCAGAGAAGGGCCACAAAATGAGTCAGAGGGCTGGAGCATCTCTCCTATGAAGACAGGCTGAGTTAGAGATACTCATCTTGGAGAAGAGAAGGCTCCAAGGAGACATTATTGCTGCCTTTCAGTACTTAAAGATGCTTATAAGAAAGAAGGGGACAAACTTTTAGTAGGGCCTGTTGAGGCAGGGCAAGGGTTAATGATTTTAAACTAAGAGGCTAGATTTAGACGATGTGAAAGAAAGAGATAGTAGTAGTAGTAGCAGTAGTAGTAGTATGGTGAAACACTGGGACAGGTTACCTAGAGAGCTGATGGATGCCTTATCCCTGGAAACAAAGTCAGGTTGGATGGGGCTCATCTATTTGAAAATGGCCATACTTATTGCAGGAGTTTGGACTAGATCATCTTAAGAGGTCCTTTCCAACCCAAACTAATCTATAATTCTGTTATTTAAAAGAAGAAAAATAATATTTTCGAAATTTAACTTGAATGTTAAAATTGCAACTCACCAGAATGCTGAAGTTCCCTCTTTTCTCTGAAAATCAGATTTCTTCTATCGAAACTTGGTAGACACAGAGTAAAATATTGTAACTTTGTAGTCCATTAATTGAAGAAATGGTTCTGTAATTACTTAACATTTTAATATGGCAGTAGTTATATATATTTAACACACCAGTGCCAGAAATTCTGCTAGTAAATCTCTCTTTAGACTTAGATTATTGCAAATGAAATATTGCTCCATTTTTTTGAAATGAGTAAGTATTTATTGGTCTAAGTGAAATGGTCTATATCATTTATCATACATCTAGCACATATACCTTTAAATTATGCAATATGATCTAATATCTAAAAATATGTCTAAAGGTTGTTCAGCTGAAGTCTGTTAATATTTCTTTCATTAATATTTCTTTTAATATTTCTGCAGATGGAGATTAGTGTTTTTCACCACACATAAATATTTTTTATTTACACTCTGAACAAATGAAAATAAACAAATTCTCTGATTTTAGCTATTGATCTCTTCCACTTCATTTCAGTGTCATCCTAGTGGCTGCTTAATAGATCTGTGCTTACAAATGGGAGTTATTATGGTTTTAAAACAAATGTGGAACAACTTCATGGAACTAGGCTATCCGTAAGTTCAGATATTAAAGTTCATTTTAAAAATAGTAAATACGTATTAGCATGATTCAGTGATAGAGAGAAATGGTTTTATGTTTGGAGAATGTTTTCACTTGTTGCACCTGACATATCGTCACTTTATTCCCAAGGAAAGCATTAACTGCTGCTCTAAAATAAAGCTTCTTAGAGTATGTTAAACATCTAAATTGTTTATTATGATTTCATTTTCCATAATACTTAGATGTTCAGCCTCTGAATAGACTAATGAGCTAAGAGTCTTACACTTCTCTTGAAACTGGAAGAATATGTTTCTGGTAAAATGTTGATCGCCAAATATTGATCTAATTGAAGTCTCAACCTTGGAAATATGTTAGAAAGGATTTCGCTCACAACATGCAATTGCAATTGTTCTGCAAATGAGGGACAGTGTACTCTATGTTGTGGAATGAGGATTTTTGAAAAGGACAAATTTACTTGAACTGCTGGGATTGCTGTCTTCTCAGCCATGCAGGATGTTAACTTTATCTAAAATTTATTTTAGAACATGCTTATATTCTGTTACGGAAAGAAATGTTTTGTTTTGGCAAAACCATGGTTTGCAACTTAGGCAACAGTTTGTATTTCACTAACAAGAGAGATCAAGAGCCAAACACTAAATTAGCTTGAGAAAAAAGAGCAGCCTTTTTATAAAAATACTTACAAGAAAGTTATTTCCCATCTTTAGTCTCTTTTCCATAATATCTAGAAACAAACAGTAGTCTTTAATTGGTCTGTGTGTCAGTACTAGATAATATTTTTCCTTTAAATAACAGTTTAATTCATAAGCCTACTATCTCCTTAATATTTATAACTACTTTGTGAAAAGATCTCTGCACAGCTTCATGAAAAATAGTCTTAAATATTTCCACCTTCAGCAATGCCTTTTTAAACACTTTTTCCTGCTTTAAGAAAATAAATATTCTGTAGAGTATCTAGATCTTTAGGTTTGTTCAAAAATATATGTATTCTACTATTCAGTGTATTCTAGTATGTATTTCTTACTGAGCTCCACTGACTTGGTTTGTCTTTTACAGGATTAAATATAAAGTATTATTTACTTTTTAGTGCTCTTGCTATGCATGATTTTTTTTCTTGTTCTTTTTTTTGTGTAGTCATTCAGATAAATCCAACCAAAAAAAAAAGCCTATGCAAGCATGTTCCATATTTTGAAAAGATTATTTGTACAATGCCAAACATGCTACATTAAAGACATAATTAAAATTATAATGCAGAATTTTGAGATCTTTTATAAGTTCTTTGCATTGTATCTGAGATGATATTGTAAAATTTTCCGTAAAATACCTAAGTACTCATCCAGGTGCTGTTCAAAATAGACCCACTTATTTCAAAACAGTACCAGAACATATTTTAAATCTCTGAGCAGATACAGCCAATAATACTCTCTTTATCTAATAAAGTTTATTACAGAATTGGTGGTCACGACGCAAAATGAAGAGAAGAGGGCAATCAATGGAGAATAAAATTTCTCTACCTCAGTGGGAAAAAGATTGGAATCTGCAACCTATGAATCTCCATGGTTTAATGGACGAATATTTAGAGATGGGTGAGCAAATTTGGGAGGTGTTGGTTTTCTTCAGAAAGTAGAACTATGTTGCATGTTAAAAGATTGTTTTGAATTTCCAATTTCTAACCATAGAAATGCCTGTCTAGTTTTACAGTTTGGCTTTACCACCATCTTTGTTGCTGCCTTCCCACTGGCACCTCTCCTGGCACTGCTTAACAATATCATAGAAATCAGGTTAGATGCATACAAGTTTGTCACTCAGTGGCGAAGACCTATGCCTGCAAGAGCAACAGATATAGGTGAGAGAACCTAATGCTGTCTCTGTCAGGTATCATCTCTGTATTTTCCTCTTTAAAACAGCTTAACCCCTCAAGCATTTCATGTGTCAAGATGGTAACATAGCCAACGGATTTCAGTGACATCTTTCCTTTTAGGCAACAAAAGGATGGTTAGTTGCTTTGCAAAAAGGATTCCTCACGTTTGTTTTCCGTTTACAATGAGGAATCATAATAGTTTGAATATTGAAAACAGGCTAAAAGTATTTTCGGCTTCCGATTTGTGGAACTCTAGGTCTAAAATCAATTGCATTAAGAAAGTAAATAAAATTACTGAATTAACTCTTAATTTAAAATTGAATTAAATAATAAATCTCTTTCCAGAATCCCCTATTTGGCCTTTATAACAAAAAATCGTGGTTATGCCTTTGTTGCTTAGCTGTGTCTTCTCAGCAGGGTGTGCCCTATTGTAAGATTTCATTTGGGTGGTGCCAGTGGAGGCTGGAATGTGGGGACATGGCTTAATCTGGACTAGTTTTTCTGTGTCATAACTCATTCTCAATAAGAAAGGAAAACTCTGTGACTAATGATGACTTTATTATCGCTAGTATGATTTTATATGACTTAATATGACTATAAAAACTGACAACTTTGTTATCATTTCTCTTGTTTCTAGGTATTTGGTATGGAATTCTGGAAGGAATTGGAGTTCTGGCTGTCATCACCAATGCCTTTGTTATTGCCATTACTTCTGATTACATTCCACGTTTTGTCTATGCATACAAATATGGTCCCTGTACAGATCAAGGATACAGACAAGAAAAGTAATTAGGATATTCTTTATATATACATGTATTTTCCAGTGGAAGCACAGTTTACCACTGTATTTCTGTGATAACATAGATGCATTTCTTTTACATCTGTGCAAACCTTCACAGACGTGAAGTGCAAGTAAGTCAGCCATTCCAAAGAGTTTGCAAAGTAGCTAGTTATATAAGTGGAAAATCATGTCTTCCCTTCTGAATGCAAACAAAAAAGTTTGTATATTGCATCAGTTTTCAGATCCTTTCTACATAAGCTTTTCTTCTCTGCTATTGGTCTATACTGTCTTCTCCCAGTACATTCCCAAACACATGTATATGCTCCCAAAAATACAGATTTGCTCTTCCTGAGCTGTCACAGGAAAAGAGAGTTTAAGGGCAAAATTAATGAGGTGGGAATGGATGAAAAGAGGCAGTATCAGAAAAATATTAGTGCTTAATGCACACTACACATTTAAGAGAGAACTATGTAATTCTGTTTCTTCTTTTGCCAGTGATTTGAGGTATCACAGCAAACCTGAAGATCCAGATTATAAAAGGATTCCTCATGCAACTCTTCTTAAAACTTCTTTGACTTTCAAATGTGCTTTAGTTAAGTTATAAGACAGATTTCAAAGAAGATAGGATCTCTTACATGTCTGTGGTTTTCAAGCAACAGCAAAAATTCACTCCTACAGTCATAAATCAATATATTTATATGATTTCTGTAATTAATAGTAATAGATTTTTGCCTTTAATATAACTGTTTATTATATATGCACTGTTCATTTTACTGTTGGTGAAAACTCCTTGATTCAACTCATAAAACCCTTTTTTTTTGTGTATGCTACATTATTGGTGGCAGATTCTGCAAGGGTGTTAAATTATGCTGTTCTCTGCCTTTCTATCCATCTTTCCAAGTTCAGTAATTTTAGGAAACAGTTAAAAACACTGTAGGAACAATTTTTGGTTTATATCTCCCAGTAGATAAGAAGCAAAACCATAAAAAGTGCTGAAATAGACTTTTAAACAGTGCTATACCTGAAACAGATGTCTTTTTTTTCCAATAAGCTTTGCTTCTCTGCATGAAATTTTAGAATTGCTTTTGTCCTGATAAGCAAATAAAATACTATGCTCACAATATCTGATAGCAGAATATGTTTGCATACAGGATGTTTATTATATAACCACTTTACAAAGAAAGTTCTGCCCATATGGCTTTTTCTTTCAGATGCCTAAAAGGATATGTCAACAGCAGCTTGTCAGTATTTGATTTGAGTGAACTTGGGATGGGATACTCAGGATACTGTCGGTATGTTCCAGTGCTCTCGCTTATTGTAATACAGGCATGAACATTAATGCAGACAGTAAATTAAAAGTGCCTAAATTTCTGGCGTTTCTTTTTTGCCCATAAAAGCATTGAAGTTCATGTTTGTTCAACATGGAAGCCTCAGGTGCAAAGAGTATGTGGTAGGACACACTACTAACATATTGGAAATCTGTGTTTGCAGTTTTTGCAGGACTCTTGCAAGCCATTATCTTTCATGTCTCTATGAATTATTTAATTTAAATGTTTTACCAGCTGCCAAGAAGGGTAAAAATCCTCATGTCAATTTTGTTAAGCATTCTGAAGTCAATTAATTGAAATACACAATTAAAATTTTTGTTACCTCTCTAACCTGCTTCGAGATTGCAAACAGTTATGCAAGATTAATACAAGAAATTCAGCATGAGAATAAAGTACAACATGAGTGCACTCCTGTTTTCAGGCTTGGTTTTGCAGTGTGTGTTAGTTTAAATTAGAATCATATTTCATTTATGCAAACTTTGTCTGGAGAATCTCAAATGCTTGTAAACAAAGGCAAGAACCAATTTAGAATCAACACATCTAACACTCCAGCTTTGTAACAATAAAAGAAACTCTTTGCTCTGGATTTTTGGAAGCAAAAAGTGCTGTCTCATAAACAGTTCTATTTAATTGCCTGTATTCTGGACAGTTGCTCTCCCTTTCTGTTTAATTCCTCTTGAAGTCTGCTTTCACTTCAGTGTCTCTCCTTTTAGCCAGATCTGGGATGAACTCGAGGCCACTTAACCACGTTTAGGTTTTTAAGCACAGGGTAACGTACTGGTTTTCTCTTTGCTTTGCAGGTACAGAGACTACAGAGCCCCACCATGGAGTTCAACTCCATATGAATTCACCTTGCAGTTTTGGCATGTCCTGGCAGCACGGCTGGCCTTCATAATAGTATTTGAGGTTAGTTGTGGAAGGGAACAGTTCCTTTCTACCTCTTATGTCTGAGTTGATTCTGTACAGGAGTCCAGTAAGTAAATTGTCATTTTAATCAATTGTTTGTCCATTACAGTAAAGAGAGAGGAAAAAAAAGTTGTCTTCCCCAAACTGTTGTCTATCAGCTGCTTCAAACAGAATTGACAGAGCATGCACCTCCTGTAGAGCTCCTCTAAAATCATATTTCCTTAACAGTCATCTTATACACCATGTTGGTTCCCTGCCCAATCTTTCCTATTTTATTGAAAAAGAAGCAGTGCAAGTTTTGTGTATATTAGACAAAGTTATTACAAGATAAAATCTGTGTCAGGAAAATGATACATGATTCTAGCCTAATATAAGGGTAGAAACATATATACCAAGTTTGAAGAACGTATTGCATACTACCTAGGAATCTAGTTACCTATTTCCATTATAAGCCCTGAACAAAGAGGCTAGTAGGTAGTGTTTGCATTTGTTGATCAAACTAGAATATCCTGTAGTCACATTTTCATTTAAGTCACTAATTATACCCTTTGTTTTACTTTTTAGAAAGCTTCAGCATTTGCCCATTTCTTTTCGATCACTCATTTATTCCCATATGAGTGTTTTTGTTAAAAAAACCCAAAGGAATTCCCTTCCAGTCACAAATTGAATCTCAGTTCTAGTTTTGCCACAGACTTTTAGGCTCTGAAGTGTAATCCTACAAAGGAATACTTATCGATATTTTAAGCAATTCTTTTTGTTTTTCTTTTCAGCACCTTGTTTTTGGAATAAAGTCTTTCATTGCCTACCTAATTCCAGACATACCCAAAGACTTGTGTGACAGAATGAGAAGAGAGAAATACTTAGTCCAGGAAATGATGTATGAGGCTGAACTGGAACATTTGCAAAGAGAAAGGAAAAAGAATGGGAAACAGTATCACCATGAATGGCCTTAGTCACGACCATGCTACAACAAAAACACTGTTTGAAATTGAAGAGTGAAAGTACAAAATGAAGTCAGCCTGGCGTCAGTGTGAGATTTGGTGGTGGTGTATATATGTTCTTGCTAGGCAGTACAGCTGCATACTTTGGTATGGGCACTGGAAAATGGATGTTTCCAATGATGAAAATGAAATGCCTTACCTGTAACTGGTCTGTGATGAGCTCCAAGGACAACTGGCATTCAGAAATGCACAGACAGATTAAAAATCTGGACACTGTTTTTTAAAAAGGCAATGAATTTTCATGCTGTTTATGAAGATACTATCAGCATGATGAAAACAGAAAATTGCCTGTGAACCTATAGAGTAAAGGCATGACTAAAACCAACTTGTGTGATATCCAGTACTTCTACAGCTTCTGATTGCTCAGCTCCATCTGTAATGCCTCTAAAGAAAAGAGCAGCTGTTGCCTTTGTGGCCATGACTTGATCTTTCAGGCTTACTGTTTTGTCAGGTTTGTCCTAGTCTCTTGTTGAGATTGTGGATGTGGTCCTACCCTAAAAAACGGGTCTGTGGCTGCTAAACATATACTATGCAGTTTAAGATTTGCACATCAGTGTCATTAATTTATTCATCTAGTTGAAAACCAAGAAGTCCAAATTCAGAAAGAAAACAGCAGCACTAGGAGAACGCATTGCACTCCCCATGTTGCAGCTCTGTTTGAAAATTACACAGCTATTGAGTTGTCTTTCCGCCTTTGTGTGTGGAAAGGCCATCTCCACATGCTTCCAGGATGAAAGAACCGTCATTTTCATGCTAACTCTGTTACTGTTCCTCTTGATCAGTCTGGGCAGTGATTCCATGGCTTCACAGAACGCTAACTTGAAATACTCCCACGCAGTGCAAATGACTTTCTCTTCAAAATACTATTATATCTTTATAGTATGCAAGCTTCTGCAGATATATATGAGACATACAGTATAACATTGTGGCTTGCTTGTTCAGGGAAGGAGAAGAAGAGCAACTTGTAACAATGTTCTTTTTATTGTAATAGTAAATGTTGCAGTAATGTACACTTCTTTTATTGGCCTAAATACGTCATAACATTGGAGTTGGATACAGGCAAATATGTATACAGGTTGTATATAAATGCATACACACACAGTGGTTACTCTTAGGTTTACTAGTAGTAGTAGTAGTAGTAGTAGTAGTAGTAGTAGTAGTATGCCTTCTTACACTTTGGGGGGAATTTTTTCGATAAAATCACTAAAAAAGTAGATGTTCACTGAAGAGTCAAATTTCAGTTTTTATGTGCAAACAGCATACTGCAGTGTTGCGTGTGGTTAATAGTCACATTTTGGTGATGAAATTGTCTGTTACTAACATTTCATAATACAGGAAAAGCACTTAATGTTTAAACAAGTTTGAAGGGATACCTTGCACGGAGGGGAATGGATAAACAGAGTTACAGTTGTTCTGTTTCTCTTGTACAATTTTAAATAATATTTCTCTATATTGGATGAGAAAAATCTAAAAAACAAAGAGTCAGCAAAGCACAGTAACTACAAAGTCTGCAAATTTTAACATTATTTTTAGGGATAAAGCTGCAGCAAAGTCACTGCTGACAGATATGAAAAGACCTGAATTTTTACTATTTACATTATCCTGTTGAATTAAAAACTGTGATTCCAGTATTCACTTGCTTTTATTAGCACAATAATTTTATTTTATTTCATTGAAATTAATTTCAAGAGTCAAGAGCCCATCAAAGTGGGTGAATAGGATCTGTTGTATCCAGAGAGCCTAACATCAGACTTTTAAGTTCTTCAGTTGTTTCACCGTGTTTATGAGATTTCTTAATTTCAGCTTTACCAGACAAGGCAATTGTAGGAGTATCTACAGTAATGCATGAAAGGAGGAAAGAAATTTGAAGATCTGGTCCAATCGGATACATTACCCATTCGTTCTGTGATAAAGGGCTGATGGAACTCAGTTTGCCATATTTTGGAAAGGCTGTTTTGTTCCTTCATAGTCTGGGCTGTGCATTAAGTTCCTCAGGAGTCATTATCAGAAAAAAATTAGTGCACTCTCCTCAGTGCTAATAGAATCACAACGTTTGATTTAATTTATTGTCTCTGTGTCTCATTCTATGGATTGTCAACCACCGTTTGACAGCATTAACCCTGTGTCACAGGTTTTGTTTCTGTGCCACCTAGTGATCATACTTCAATGCTTCAGAAGGTCACAGATGAGCTCTTTTTAATATTTTCTCTAAAAACAAAAAGTCTTGGCTGGCCCAAGTTGTAAAGATACAGAGTAGAATCAGGCAAAAACCAGAACTATTATTTCATACTTTCTTGTTTCTGCTATTGATATTGGCACGTGTCAATACATACTTAGGCAAATTCCAATTGGACTTGAAGAACCACATTAATAAAATTTTTGTATTTGAGGTTTACATATATATATATATATAATGAATTTTTTTCAACACTGGTATGTAGGAGTATATGAAAGGCAAGTATGTAGACCTGACATGGTGCATTTTATGCACTGGAAAAGCACAAGAGAAACACTCTGTGTGTCCTTTACTTTTGAAGGACATCAACAATGTGTAAAGGTCTTGCCACTATCTAGCCATTTGCTTAAGCTGAGAAACCTTTTTGCTAGACTTCGCTTGGTATGCTGTTTTCATTGACTGTGCATTATTTTCCTAAAGAATAAGGCACACACTGTCCTCAGGAAAAATGTATTTTTTGAATGGTGAATGATCTTTTCATATTCTAAATATTGTCTTTTCAAACAAATGACTAGTATGACTAGACTGTGCATGCAGGCTGCATTTGTGAAATTTGACAAAGCTTTAGAACCTCAATTTGTGCAAAAATGCTTTAGATCATTGCAGATCTAATCTATGAAAACTTTTGCTCTATGCATGCGCCCTTGAAGAGACTGCATGAGCAACTAGATTTTTTATATATAAAGTATTTGTTCAAAATGTGTTAATTATGCTTAACCAAATTCTGCGTCTTGATTCAGACAAAAGAAATTTCCATTTCAGAAATGGCACAAAGTCCAGATACATGAGATACACCTCACTTCTTATGACTTTTTATTCTAAATTTGTGCCTAATGTGTGAGATCTGAATTTTAGTGAATAAAAAAAGGAAAATAAGAATTCTGTTTTACTGGCCATCCTAATGAGAGGTTCCCCAAAGTTTGTCTCCACAAAGAGGGAGGCATTAAGAGAATTCACAACTGAGTGCTAAGGCTTGCCTGAATGTTGAGCTCAGGCTCCCACAGCACACTGATTGAGCATCCTTCAATGGATACTTGGAAACAAGGCAAACCTCATGATGAGTTCAGGAAAGCCTTTGAAACTGTCACCAATGGCATTCTCCTGGAGAAGGTGGCAGCAGGTGCACTCCGAGCTGCATTAAAGCTGACTGGGGGGCCGTGCCCAGTGAGTGGTGGTGAATGGTGTTTATCCGGTTGGCAGCTGGTCAGTAGTGTGTTCCCCAAGGCTCAGTACTGGGGCCAGTTCTGTTTAGTGTCATTATCAATGACCTGAACGAGGGGGTCAAGGGCATCCTCAGTGAGTTTGCAGACAACACTAAGTTGGGTGGGACCATTGATCTGTTGGAGGGCAGGAAGACCCTGCAGAGGTATACGGACAGGCTGGATCAATGGGCCAAGGCCAGTGGAATGCTGAATACGGCAAAGTGCCAAGTCTTGTCCCTGGATCACAACAACCCACTGCAGTGCTACAGGCTGGGAGCAGAGTGGAAAGCTGCCCTGCAGAAAAGGACGTGGGGGTGCTGGTCAACAGCAGCTGAACATGAGCCAGTGTCTGCCCAGGTGGGCAAAAAATCCGACGGCATCCTGTCCTATGACAGAAGTAGTGTGGCCAGCATGACCAGGGAAGGGATTGTCCGTCTGTACTTGGCACTGGTGAGGCCACACATTGAGACCCACGTCCAGTTCTGGGCCCCTCAGTCCCAGGCAGACATTGAGGTGCTGGTAAGGGAAGGGCAGTGAAGCTGCTGAGGGGTCTAGAGAGATTGAGTCACAGGAGGAGCGGCTGAAGGAGCTGTGGTTGTTTAGTTAGACGAGGAGGCTCCGAGGAGTCTTATCACTCTCCACTCAAACTACCTGAAAAGAGATTGTAGCAAGGTGGGAGTCAGCCTCTTCTACCAGGCAGCTAGTGACCAGGCAAGGGGCTGTAACGTCAGGCTGCACACAGTAAGGTTCAGTTTGGACATCAGGAAGAATTTTTTCACTGAAAGCATTGGAACAAGCTGCCCTGGGAGGTGGTGGACTCATCATCCTTGGAAGTGCTCAAGAAACAACTAGACATGGTGCTTAGTGTTCTGATTTATTTGTCATGATATTTGGTCAAAGATTGGACCTGATAATTTTGGAGGTCTTTTCCAACATTAATGATTAATTTCGTTCCTAACCCTTTTCTTTAAAGGATTTATAGAGAAAATGGTGGCAAGGCTAAAATTTCGATAGTGATGATGGGTGATAAGTGAGCTTTTGGTTTTTGTTAGATGTTTGTTTGGAAGTACATATCTTCACTAGTACGAAATACACATCAGCTGTGGCTGTGCCCTTTTCCAACAACAACTTGTCATAAATTGTGTTCTGAGGAACAGTTAGGCTCAATGTGTCCTGTGGAAAGCTCAAAAGGAAAATGTCTATACAGACTAGTAAAAATAGGTTAGTAGATAAAATACCTTAATGGAAAAAATAATAAATTTCCAGAATTTTCCTTCATAAAAAGTTCTGCAGAAGGAAAATACCTTGGGAAACACAGCTTCAGGGCGAGTATTAATATGAGGAAAGACAAGAATTTTGGTGATGTTTTATTCTTAATGTGCCATTAAGATGATCAGTCTAATCGTATGCACAGTGCACATCTGGTCTTTCCTTGCTGCAGCTTTCTCCACCACAGATTCCAACTGAGAGTGTTGCCAGAGAGAATTCCTGGAGCCATGGAATCCAGTGGAGTTACCTGCAAAGTCCTACATGGCACTGTGGGACTTAGTAAACTTTTGCATTATGTCACAGTTTGTTTGGAGGCAAATTAGCATATGCATATTTGGAAGCATCATATCACTTTGGTTAACTGAAAGTAATCCATGTCCATAAATTGAAAATAAACTGTCTATACATAGTTAGCCTGTAAATGTCACCAATTTTGATTAAAACTATTATAAACAAGATTTTTTTATATATACTGGGCAATAGCCTTATCAATAAAACTCATTTTATACAAACAGCTAAATATGAATGCAATAAAGTTGATGGAAAATTTTAAAAATCACATTTTCTATTTAGTTTCTATTTCTATTAAGAAAATGGACAGAGATAAAAATAGTAGTATAAGTAATCACTTACAATGCAGTAGTACTTCCAGAAGCACTGTATTTTTTGGAATCCTCATAAAGTGCTGATGTTGCTTGTTTGGGGGCAAAGTTTGAAACAAATTTAAGTGCAGCATTTCATAATTATTTGATGTTAAGACTGATTCTAGAATTCAAACAGAATTCCGCTTCTAGACAGACCTGTTATTTTGTTCCAAGACATATTTTGTCTGACTAAAATGCATACAGTAACACTTTTTGAAAGTGTTTGGGTGAATTCTAACCTATATTCCTGTAGTGGAAAATCTAGTAGTTTAAAAAATTCCTTAAGTCTTTTCATACTCAACCTCATGCTTGCAAAACCCATGTTCTTCTGAGGTAAAATGCAGCAACTACCATATGGAGAGTGAGAATGAGCAGAAGGCAGCAAAGGGCTCATGTTCACTCCAGCAAGTTTTGCTCCAGAATTGCAACAGGCTCTGAAAAATAAGGGTTCGAGGATGAAGCATGGGGACAGCTCTCCTGATCTTTTCTTTTATTTATCCTCAGTGTTTTATTACACGCTGCCTTCTGGGTGGCAGTCCAGTTTCCAGGGCAATTCTGTAACAGCAGATTTTTTACAGGCTGTTGTTGGATGTCCCTCACTGAGATGCCAAAGCAGAAAGGGCACAAGTACTTGTCTGTCTGGTGCTTTTTACAAATCAATATGCCTTGATGGAATGAAGCAGTGTGAGACAGCCTGGGGTACCTCTACCTGTGCCATTTCTGTCCTTTCAGTCACTTCCCCAAGCACCACAGTTTTTTCTCCTTATGTCTTTTCCTACACATACAAATACATCCTAAATCCCCAACACAGCTGTATGATTATTAAATCTCTATAATGGATTCGTTTTTACAATTTTTATCTGATCTTGCCATTGCAAACACATTTACTAGAAATTTGGATTGTCAAAACCTTGGCATAACCATAATAGCACAGTGTTACCACAACAGCACAATGTTTTAATGGCACAACGTTCTAATGGCACGTTTCTAATAGTGAAGGGAAATCACTTCACTATTCCATGGTATACAGGAACGTTTTAAATCCAGGACTGGGATTTAGTCTTGAAATGTTAATGGTGTATTCCCTCTTCACTGTACTCGAAATGACCTCGTGTTAGTTCTGTTGGCTCATTCTAAATTCTTGGTACAACCTCTGTGTTGCTAGTTGTTCTCTGTAGTTTGCATTCTTATTGACATGAGCTACTTGTTAGGATGCAGCAGGGTGAGAAATTAGGATTAAACCCAATGGAGTCTAAAGCTAGTGAGACTTTAACCACTGAGAACATGATGATTTTTCTGTTAATGAAAAAAAAGCATCACATTTTCATTTCATGTTCTATTTAAATGACTTGGAGTTTCGTATGGAAAAATCTTCCAAACTGTTGGCTCTAATTTTTACCTAGAGTAGTATCACTGAAATTTCAGTTCTTTGAAATAATCTCATGCAAAATCTAACTGAATAAGATAATTCAGTCATTTTTCACTGATAGTCCTGGCTAACTTGCAATATCATGATCATAAGAGATTTCTTAAAATGTGTATATATTTGAAGTTTATGTAATGTTTAAATACAACTTGATTTCTAAGTAAGGAGTAAGAATAAAATTTCAGCTATTTTTTCTACTCATAGATCCACACTTTGTAAGTAATATTTAAAACAAGTTTACAGTATCAGAGAGCATTTTGGAGAAATCTACTTTTCTGTGCAAAAGCTGTAAGTTCCTCCAGCATGTCAGCTTTTGGTTTCTTTTGTGGTTTAAGATTGCTTTTACAAGCAGCTATGTACCCCAGAAGCAAAAGAATTCACTGAGGAAAAAGTTGTGAATCTCATTAACTATTGTAACACACTTTTGGCATAAATTTGTCTTTAGGATGCTGTTTACTTTATCAAGGTTTACATATACAAATGCAACTACTTGCTGTATCATGCACATTTGATTATTTTCTTTTTCAGTAATAAACTTGGATATCTTTGAAAAAGGCTGTGAGCTTTATTATTCCAAATATTCAAAGATAATTAAAAGCAATATAAATGAAAAGTGAGTGTTCATGAGCATTCAAACCATAGTCTTGTAAGAAAGCAATTTCAGGATTGTACTTGGCTTGGGCATTTTTAACAATTAAATATTCGATTATTTTGGTCTCAAGGCACAGGTGGACTGAGTTTTCAAATTTTCAGTCATTTATGTTTTACTGCTTTCCCTAGTGACTAACAATTTCTTAAATTTAAGCTCTTCTAGGATTTATCTGTTCCTAGTTTCATAATCTCAGTTTTTCAACCAAAGTGAACATGCTAGATCTGCCTCTTGAAAGATCAATGGCTCAGGATGTAGAGGAAATGAGAGGATAACTAAACAACACTGGCATGAATATTTAAACAGAATGGGAATTTCTCTGAGGTCCAGTTTTGCTAGGACTTATCCTTAAATCTTGCTAGAAGGCTGAATAATGAACTACTGATTTTAGCCATCATACGTTGTCATGTATGATCCAGATGTTGGAATTAGTATAACCCTGTGGCTGGCTCCATTACAAATGCAGAAAACACTTGTGCTTAATGAGGAGCTTTAGTTGTAACAAAACTAGTCTGGAAATAGTTGAAGAAAAATCCTTCAGGAAATTTCTTCAACAGCATTTGGAGAGAATGCAATTCTAGCCAACCTAACTCACTTTTTTTTGACATTAAATGGGTAAATTAAGATTCTCTTTTGTGGCAAATGACTTGAAAAAATGTTAAGTCTGTAGTAAATCCAATGCTGCCAGACTTGTGAAATGCATGCAGAGCATAACAATACTGCTTTAAGTTCTTTAAGAAATATTCAGAGGAGATTTGGTTGTCTTCAGAGTTACAGATCTCTGAATCAGATATCTTCCAACTATGGATAGAGAGGGTTTTAACATCCTTCATCTGACTATATAGCTTCATATTGGTATTTTCAACCACTTTCACTTAGGAATTGTTTTACATCTTTATGCATGGTAGTTAGACTTCCTTAATATAACCTAGTCAGTAAGGTGTGTGGCCGTGAGGTATAAATGATACAGTAGTATTTACTGAGTTTCCATCTTTGGCTTGCTGACAATCCCATGTGTGGAAGCAGGAAGGGAAAGCATGCCACATGAGAGAGCAAGCAGCTAGCCAGACTCAGCTATAAGCTTTAATGAGATTATAAAAGCAGTGTAAAAGGGATTAACACAAATACTGACTTAATTCTCAGTTTCTTGACAAACTGTTCCATGCAAGCAAGGCAGTGTCATTTACAGACTGCTGTTTCTGTTCTCTGATTAAAATCCTGGGATCACTTCCAGGGGTAGGGCATGAACACAGACAGGAGAAGTAACTTCAAGGGCCAGGTTGACATAGGTCTGCATCATAAAGATGGTCACTGATAAAGCAAAAGCAACAGCTGGGCTCTTCAAAGAAATACGAGCTAAATGTATCAGCTGGGTCCGTGAGTTGTCTTTGATATTTTCATTCAGTCTGTTTCATTCAATTGTGAATTTTGTGTAAAAACAAATATATGTATCAAAAAACTATATCCAGAAGTTTATCAAGGTGGGAGGTGATCTGTTGACTTTTATTTACAACCAGCAAGTTTTAGAAGAAATGTGTTTCACTGAAAGAGAGCACTGAGTGGGCTCTGCTTCCAAGACATTGTACAAGACAGATTATTTTGCCTAATTATGTGTCTTTTTTTCAAAATTCAGCATGAATTATCAATTAGGAGGCATAATCATCATTAAATGTTGGTTTATTTTCTTTATTGCACAAAAGTGGATCTTTTTGAGGTGAAAACTAGCACAGATAAAGAACTATCCTGAATTCAAAGTAAAATTTGTTACTCTGTCCTATAGCTTTTACAATGAGAAGTTATAAAGAAACCTCGAGTTCCACAGAGGAAGCAAACACAGTTATCTCGGTGACTGAAAGACCAGTCTGGTCCATACAAGGTTCCTGTGAGGAGACTTTTTGTGATACCTGGGCATAGGCTCAACCTGACCTCTCTTCTCTCCCTCTGTCAGAGGGCAGCTCACAGACTCACCTCAGTGAGATATCTCACAAACTTCTCTGAAGTCTTAATTTATCTCAAGTTCACCTTTGCACATTTCCCTTCAATGATGAGTTACTGAATAGAGCGTGTGATGAAGATGTATTGCAGCTGTGTCTGAGTGGGAGCTTCCACAACAAAACTCATGAAACGTTTCTTCCAAAATAGCTTCTAAAACCCCATTGTCCAATTATCCCCCAGGTCTGCCAAGAAATTAGTAAATAAAAATCTGCCCTTTATTGCTATAGAGAGCGATTGCTCCCTCTTGGTCACCTACAAGCTGGTAAATGCAGTAAAAGAAGTTATTAGTTTCTGAAGCTGAAAAACTAAAGTTTGATTAAACGTGCCTTGTCCCTCAGCTTCTAGAGACGAGATTCTCTGCTTATATTTGTATATGAACTTTCCTCAGAATTGTAACCAGGGAACCGGTGATTATTTTCTTTGTTGGTGTTATTCTTGAAGGCGTTATCTGTTCTGGTTTTATTTGCAGCAGCTTTAGGCAGTTTTTTCTCAAAGTCCATCTGAAAAAAAAAGAAAGAAAATACCTTTTAGTTTGAAGCCCGTATTCACTGCCTTTTTCCTTTGATTAAAGGAAAATTGTTAAAACAGTGCAAGAAGAAAGATATTCATTCTGTATGCCTTTTTAATGAGCTACAAAGCCTTGAGACACCTGGAGAATAGCTGGCCCTGTTGCTGTGGAGGAGGTGGAGGTGGGAAGGAGCAGCTCAAAGGCTGGTGAGTGCAGCACTGCCTGATTGTTACTCTCTGCTGCTGCTCTGGAGGGCAGAAGCCTCAGAGGCTCTGATGGTGGGGATGGCAGAAGCAGGAGAGCTTCATGAACATGAGAGTTCTAAAGTCTTTTTCTCTAAGCTTAGTGGAAGGCGATAGCTTGGTGAACTCTCTGCTGTGTAAAGTGCAGTTTTGTCCCCACTCGGCTGCTGGAGCAGGGAAGGCAGGGACAGGGAGGTCAGACCCTCTTTCATGAGCCCCTGGCTTTCCCGGGGGCTGTTTGTTTTTGGACAGCCTGAGTCCCCATATTTGATGAAAACAGGAAAAATAGGTAATGTATTACTGACCAGGGTTTGGCTGATCTCATTTCCAGTCTGTGGTGCTTATGCAGCATCCCTTGAATCAGTTCAAAAGCAGCTGGTGGAAGCTGGTTAGTTCTCTGCTCAGCACATGCCCTGCATGTGTTCCCACTGTTCCTGGGCCACAGCAGGGCTGAGCTGATGGTTTCAGGTACTCACCTCCAGGCTGTCGTGCTGCACACCACACCAGAGGAAAACTTTGAGTCTTTTGGACCAAAAGCAAAATGGGTTGCAGACTGGCTTAATTAACATTGGTGGAATGTCTTCTCCTTTACTAGGTCCTGCAAAAAGAAAATAATAATACATGAGACTATGGATAGCTAGGTATGAGCCTTGGGAGCCTCAGACCATGAGGTGGGGGAGCAGCAGCAGAGCCCACTGCCCACTGCTGAGTCTGTGTCTCAAGTTACCTACTGGACTTTGTAAAAGCTTTTTTAACAGCCGAGTCAGCTTATGCAAAAGCACGTTTGTTTATATATGTGTATATATATATATATGTCTATGTATGTTTAGAGCACCAACCTGTTATAAAGCTTATCAACAACCCTGTGATGGCACAGCCCACACAGCCGATGGCACTGAAGTACAGGTAGGACAGGGAGTACCAGGTGTCTGCCAGCAAAGGCCTGTGAAGAGGTGACAAAAGCAGCTAGTGATGAGCGACAGCTGCGTTTAAGTCATTGCCTGACTGTGCCAGCAAAATGCAGCCCATGCTGCAGCTGGTGTGTCATCTGGCATCAGTCTGCGCTCCCAGCCTGCTCTGTGGTTACTGCCTGCACCCCAGCTGCAGGCTGGGGTGGCACGCTTGGAAAAACGTAGGCTTAAGTGGTAACAATAGGAAAAATACCTCTCTGGAGCCACCGTGGGAGCTGCTGTTACCAGTGCCTCGGTGCTGTTAGCCAGCGTGCAGTTGAGAGTGGACAGCTGCAGAGGGATGGACTTTGTTGGTGGTGCAGGGTAAATGAAAGAGCCGGTACCAGCCCAAAAAGCCAAGCTGATCCCAGCTAAGAGGCCTCCGAGAGCACCCTTGGCAAGTATAGAAAGATACTGTTAAAGATGGTATGTGGAAAGTGCTTTTCTGTTAAAGATGGTATGTGGAAAGGGCTTTTCTGTGAACGTGAGCTAGGCAGGAGTAGGTAATGATGAGTTATGGTGTAAATAAATACTGTTCTCTCTCAACTAAGGTATAAAACATGGTGGTTTAGTGCCCTCTGTTTATAAAAGTTGAACCAGAAGTGTGATCGATCAAAGCTGTGATACAGATTTTAGTTTTACTTCTGCTAACCTTGATGGGAATCCTGATGGGGCAATACGGAATGAACTCGTGTTGTGTTTTGAGTGAAAGAATGAAGGTTTCAAAGCTATTGAAATCACTCTGCATCCCAAGGCTCGTGCAAGTATTGAATAATTTTTTCTTCTTAATGAAACTCAGAAACAAAAAAATAATTTTAAGAAAACCCTCATGTGAATCTAATCACCAATTATTCCACAGTTGAGTAGACTTGAATTCTTAAATAAATAGATCTTAGATCCTCAGGCACTAAATCTGAAAAGCAGCTCAAAGACCCAAACAATTTTCAAAATCGAATTTTAACCAAAAAACACCAAGAGATTTTCTTTTAGATCAGGATTTTTTTTTCCTTACCTTCCAGTTAGCACAGGGAAACACAATTCCCAGAGTAAATAATCCCAGCATGGGTCCCCCACAAATCCCGTGAATGGAGAGGGAAGCCTGTAGGTGCAGAGAAGAAAGAGTTCAGGGCAGCAGCTGAGGGGACGCATGCCCAGTTCTGATTTTGGTCTGTAATTTTCAGTGGGAAAATGGTGAGGGAGAAGGGATAAGTAGAGATTTCAGGGCACAGTTAAAGAGAGAATCATGCTCCGTATTGTTTCCTGGCAGTGAGTCAATAGTGAAGGAATTAGGGGATTTATGATTTTTTTTTTTCCTACCTATTCCTCTCAGCAAAATGTCCACATAAATCTAGCAGCCATCAGAGCTGGCAGCATTATTTGTTCAGTTCATTGCATTTCTGTTCATTCCTATTCTTTTAATTGCATTTCTGAAGCAAGAAATACCTGCACAACTCCTCCCAGCAGCGATGCTGCTGCAGCCATCGAAGTGCACAGGACACCATACAATATACCTGGTAAAGATAAGGTAGTGAGGTTCTCAGTGCTGGTTAAGAGGGGGGATAGTTTCTAGCTCAGTAGTGTCTGAGATGATCAGACAGCAGGGAGGAATTTGCACTTCTTATTGGATGTTTAGAGTGGGCCATTACACACCCAGCAGTGTCTTTGTGTGAAGCCTCCTCGGGTTTTTGGTTGATTGATATTTCTTAAGAAGTAGAACAATAGCAATAAAATTAATTTAGAAGTTATGCCTCACGTAGAAATGTTTCTGTTGCCTTTAAATATCACTTTTTAAATAACTTAATAAATGAGTTGAGAAATGATAAACAGCATGGCTTTCTTCCCTTGACGCCAGTTTTAACTTCATGGTAGGTGGAACTCTGTATGCGGCAGTCTTCAGTAAAGCCAGCCAAAACTTATGTGCTAGCACACCTTGGTTTTGGACATAAAAATTATCTTTCTAGGTCCAGAGGGAAAAAACTAAGTAGTAAGTGGAAAAACAAGAATGGGGAAGACTAGAAGCAGCTACAGAGATAGAAAATATATGGGCTTGGCTCTTTCATGATATTTATGAACTTTAATAGAATTCTTATGGTATTATGATATTCATAAAAGGGCTGTGATCTTACTGCAATAATTGTAACAAATATCCTAAAAATTAAAATAATGTTGGATGTGTGATATGTTGATGATATTTTGTGTGGCTTTTTTACTTTTTTTTTTCTATCCTTTTTCTCAGAAAACTGGATAACCTGCTTATGCAACACTCTGAGTTTGAATAGAAATTACTTACTGTATTACTCTATATAAATAAGATATACTACTATAGAGTAATGTGGTAATAACTACATCAATATTCTGTGTTATGAAGAGTACTTTCCAATATTTTCAGTAGACCAAACTTTTCCAAGGATTTCGAGTAGTGGTTGTTAATGCTAGCCTGTATTTGTTTCTCTGCCATATAGTGCTGATACTTAATGTTACTGAAGCATCAAAGGTTGTTTAAAAACCCATCACCTTGAGGGTTTTTAAAGTGTTACATTCCTGTGGAGGCTTCCAAAGCACAAGTGTTTCTGAGGGAGTCTCTCTATGCAGTGCCCTTTGCTGCTAAAGAAATGGATCTCATCTGGAGTACCCACATAAGCCTTTGCTGATCCACGTGCTCATCTTCTCAGAGAGGTTTGGGAAACCTTTCTTGACCAAGTCTTCAAAGGTAACAGTTGCTAAAGCATTGATGCTGGCAGCTACCGTGCTGCAGAAAGGGAGAAGAATGGTGAGTAAATGAGTAAATAGGAGGCAATATAATCTGAAATCAGGGAGTATTTATAAAGAAATGCTCCCTCTTATTCAGCTCTAATACTGTATGATTCATAGTATTTTTCATATGCGCTGCTTTAACTGGGGAGGTTTCTGCTACTTCTGCATTTGCTGGGGGCTCTGCTTCGTGCTGGCCTGGTACGAGATAGAAGCACATTCTAACTGACCCTTCCATTTACAAGTTTGCAAAGACCTTAAATATGGACATGTTCCAGAATTTAAACTTTACTCCCTTACAAATTGAAGGATGCGCAGCCACCTCTAGTGCCACCCTGGTCCTCCACGAGTGCCCCAACTCTTTTAGCTAGGTGACTGAGCCTATCTTTGGTGAATACAGTTCAGATAGACTCATGAAAACATTTATACCCTTGACTAGGATATTGTGGCAGTTAACTTAAGTAAAGACAATTTTACTATGAGCAGCTCCCAAGAGTATTTTGGGAAGTTGAACTCAGTTTTTCTACACTTTGACTATATTGATAACATTATTCTAAAATATATTTGGGATAAAATGATACTGGAGATGTGGAGTTAGACTTTAGCATAAATATAATCATAGAATAATTTAGGTTGGGAAAGACCTCTAAGATCACAGAACCCAGTACAGTCAAGTCCACCACTAAACCATGTCCCTAAGTGCCACATCCACATGTCTTTTAAATACCTCCAGGGATGTAACATAATTCAATAAAGAACTCCTGCTACTTCCTAGAATGTTCTAAGAAAAACATCTGGGCTTTTCCTAGGACTTCATATTTTGACCTCATTCTGAGTCCTCAAGAAATCATTGTAAACAGCTAAAATGTCAATACAGATTGACAAACCTTAGTGTTCCACTGAATGCACAGGCGACAAACAGTCCTGGGAATCCTGGCATTGAAGAAAAAATGTCCATAACAAAGTATGGCATGAGCTGGAATAGAAGGAGCACAAAAGCAACACAAGAAATTAATTGTTTTCTAGGTAATGGAAGAGAAGTATTTTATGTTTATGAGCATGTTGCTAAATTCTAATGTTGTCCCAAATAACATGGTTTCAGATTTTGAGCAAAGGCGATGTCTTTTGGCAAAAATGCTCAATTGAATTAGTACTGCAGGAGTGCCAGAATAGATATTGTTTTAGCCTTGATCTGGCACCCACCTTAGTGCCTGAGTGATGAAAGGACATAGAGCATTGCACAAAATTTGAACTGTCCTGATACATGCTGTATCTGAGCCCCAAGCAGCTCCTAATTATTGTAATGGACATCTGTACCTGATCAGGAGCTGAAATGAAAGCAGCAGTCCAAGGGTCACAACCCTTATAATGGGAGTACATCACCAATCCACAAAATACTGCACACACTAGGACTATCCAAAGTCCCAGTAAATTCAGGTAAAGTGCCCTAGAGCAAAAAGAGAGAAACCGTTTAATGGAAGATAAATAAAAAAGTAGTTCCAAGATATTTATTCTGAACTTTTTTGCGAGATCCCTTCATCCCAACTGGTTATACAATTCAAACTGGCTGTATAAGTCAGAGCAAGATTAAAAAACAAAAGAAAAGGAAAAGTACACCATCCTTATGCTATAGGGCAAGGATAAAGTTTCCAATCAACTCCATAGAGCTGGAAGAGTCAGGTAACCTCTGTGCAGAACAGGCTGCACTGCGTGCTGGGTCTGTCATTCCTGTCCCTTGTAAGAACAGATTTTTGCCTGTTGGGAGATGTTGATGCCATCCTCCCTTTAAAGCACACAGAATGTTATTTCCAATGTTACCATGCAAAGTAACAGTCTTGGTTGTTTTTTTGCTATTCCATGAAATGAATGTGGGTGACAGCATCTGCTAGGAAGATCGTGTGGCTGTGGGTCAGTGATCCTGCGGGTTCTGAGAGCTGCCAGATTTTACAGAGCTCACATCGTGTTTGGACATCACCTTACGCAAGATCTACTGCTAAGGCCAGTTCAGAGCGTGCTACACTCTGGGAACAAAGGTTAATCCAACTTGTTACTAGTGATGTTCTCACTGGTGTGACTTCTAAATGTTTTTCAGACACTGAATTTTCTACAGGATAAATTCATATAGACAGTCATAACCTTCAGAAAAATTAGTGTGTTTACAGACAGGAAAAAAGCTAACTGTTTGAAGGAAAAAAATATCACCTTTATGCTTTAGCCACATGTGCAAGCAATTGGTGTGAAAAAAATCTGATTGTTTATTAAAATATGTCTAGCGATGCATATACTACTGCTGAAGTTGAGGCAGGTAGCAAACTGGAGACCTGTATATATATATTGTGAAGATTCACTTTGTTCTTCATTGATTCTGATTACTCTGATGCTGCAGAATTTTAAGAAATTATCAAGATTTAATTTTAATGAGATAATACCTTGTACTGTAGTGCCCCACTGAATCAATAACAACTTTTAATCCAGTATAACATAAACACAGTTACAATAAATACATTTTTACAATGAAGTTGTAGATAGCACAACTTCTGTGTTGGCATCTTTGCCGTACTGTCCTTTTGAGGATTTGTTTATCAGCCTGATAATGAATTGATAAGCTGCAAGAGATAGATAGATAGATAGATAGATAGATAGATAGATAGATAGATACCTCTTTTTCCTCTGCATATACTTAAGTCATTTCGAGCCAGACGTAGTAAGACTGTCAGAGCAAAATTAGCTTACTACCACCTAATGGGATCCCAATATCTATTTAGTATAGCTGACAAACTTGGTGTAATTCTTGACTGATTGCAGGAATAGGTTAATGACAGGCAGCTTACAGTTTAGCATGCTTTTCGGATTTGCAGGAAATGCATCTCTGTATGGTGGACTGATTGACTCCATAGAGCCCTAGCCATGTAAATGTTCCCCCGATAATTATTGTCCAGAAGGTATGTCGTCTCAAAGGATCAACATCAAAGCTAGAAGAAAGAAAGAAGCAATTTAGGTTTTTTTTATTTAAACATTTTTTTCTCAGCAAGAGGTAGGCGTTTTTTTCAGAATTATCTGGCATGTCCTACCATCTGAATCAAAAATTCTGCATTGGTAACACTGTTTTCCAGAACAGACAATGTCTGATGTGTTCAGGCTTGGAAGTTTTTTTACTTTTATATTGAAACACATTGTTTTCAAGTCAGAATAAACAAGTATCATTCAGACCCAGTCAGAGGATCACTTAATTGAGATTAATCAAATTTATAAGGATGCTTATGCTCAGACATCAGACCCATGTCATACTGTAGCAGACCTACAAGTCATCCTGCCTGGGACCCTGTCTTCTGTAAGGAACAAGGTTGCTTACCAAACTCTAAAAAAATCCAGTGAACTTTTAATAACACATCATTATGATGCAAGATCCTTTACAAGAAATTACTTCAGCTGCTGTGTTATCTTTTGTACAACAAAATTCCGTTACTCAGCAAATCTAACACGTACAAGTGTATCTTTCTGTCTTGAATGTGTCATCTTTGCAGTTCTCCTTATCCTGGCAGGGACAGCAGATAACATTTGACCTTGCAGCTGGATTCTGTAAGTGCCTTGCCTTGATTAGCCAGCAAATGCCCCAAACAGCCAAAGGAAGATCAGATTTCTATCCCAGGGCACTGGTGCACTATTGCTAGCTGCTGTGGTGAGTGCAAGTAAAACACAGTGTCAGTTTTATGAATAGAAAATGAAAGATATATACAATTAGCCATTGAGATTAGCTCAATTGATTAGAACATGGTGCTAACAGCATCAAGGTTTCATGTTTGATCCCTGTATGGGCCATTTACTTAAGAGCTGGACTTGTGGATCCCTTCCAGCTCAGAATATTCTGTGTATGAAATTGGAAGCAATAATTGGGCTGCATTTGTAGCTACACAAGGAAAAATGGGAAATGTCTCTTTTAGTTCAGCAGATCTTTAATTTCTTGAAAGAGTTAAGCTTTCCTAAAGGTCAAATGCATTGCCAATAGCTGAAGAAATGAGGAATAGACTTCTCTGAGTCACCGAGGTTGTTTAATAACAAGTCTGTGCATTTTTGGCTTAATGAGGGTATGGTTTCTAAGCATTAAATATACAGAAAGGAAAGCTTTGCATCATTTGTTTCTTACTCAAGTACGTTTAGCCGAGATCCTTCATGAGCATCTTCCCAGACTTTGGTCGATCCGCCATTCAGACTAGTTCCTCGAATCAAAACCATCACGAAGCCAGCCACCATAACAATCATTTGAAACGCATCTGTCCAGACAACAGCTTTTAATCCTCCCTAAAACAAAGAGAAACTCTATACCCCCAATCTTCTTTCCTGTTGCTCAAGTACTGAAAAATATAGAAAGACTCCTTATTTTGACAGCTCGTGAGCTGTATGTACAGCACCTAGCAAATGAGAGCTCTGCATTCTCCCATGAAGTGCGTATTTTTGCAGGTCAGAAAATTTCACAGCCTAAATAGTTTGTCCATAGACACAGGAGAATATTTGACTTTCAGTTAAATGGTTTTTTTCTGCCTCCTTTATATGCATTTGAAGAACATATCATGGTGTGGAACAGAAGCTTAGGGAGTTTTGGCCTGTTCCTGCATCCCATAGGACTCCATACATTCTCAGAGCCCAGTGGTCCACAATCAGCCTAACATAGAAAAATAGCTCCGGGAAGTTTGCCATTCAGCTTTCTTCCATAGCTACTTTAATATTTGATCAAATCAGTCCTAGAGCACATAATAAGTGTTTTCAATACGAGTGGAGCCATATATTGAAAACAATCATTAGTGGCAATGAGAATGGCAATTAGTTTGTGTCCTGAGCCCCAGGACTCTGCTGCTTCACTGCAAATATCTATACAACATATCTATTTTAGAATTTGGAGTCTCATGTTGCTTCCACTCAAAAGTAAAGCTCTCTGACCAGTTGATTATCCTTCCTAGGTTTTAGCTCTTTGTTTTTGGGCGCAGTTTTCATTACAGTGTTTTTCAGCCTATAATTTGTAAAAGATAAAAATTATCTTCTCAAAAGATGACAGGGGAATCTTACTGCCTCCTTATCTGGACTCTGTCTCAAGATGTCTAGTTTAAACCTGGAGACATACAGCAGAGGATTAGAGAGGATTTCTTTTCCTCCAAATAGACTTCCTTATAACACAGAGTGTAGAAGAAATTTATCTCTATGTTCTCCACAGGAGCTATCCTTCTCTGATAGTCTGTCATGTTTAAAGGATGGTCAAATTAACTGTCTATGTTCCAGCTGTTCAGTTATGCCTGTTACATACCAGAGTGCAATAGAAAGTGCAGACAATTCCTGTTGCAGCTACAGAGCCCCAGAGATCAAATCCAGTGACTGCGAAACCAATGGAAACAGAATCGTTAGTGAAATGGAAGTCATCTGGAAGGTAGCAGAAGAGCTGTAATCCTTTACCTTTAGAAGGATAGGAGTAATTATTAATTTTAATCTTTTGTGTCTATTAGGAGCTTAACTGGATTGTTCAAGTTTTGTAGAACTTCAGGATACTGTTTTGCATTGCTGTTTTCTTTCAAATTGAAATTAACTACCTTTCAAGCAAAAGTAATGCATAACAATACTTGAATAAAGCAAAAATGTCATTCTGATGGGACAGAGCTTTACAAGCAATGCTTCACTTCTGTTCTTAGTCCAGAACTTTCTCTTGAGAAACCAAAGTCTTCAGATTCCCAAAAATCCTAAGACAAAAAAACCCCAACCTCTAACTAAATTCCATTACCTGCATCTAAGAATGATTTAATGCTAAAATGTGCTTCATTGAAACAAATTTCTGTGTTCATTTTGCTCCGTAAAGTTTCTTTGCACAAGATGCACAAATTTTGGTTTGGCTGATACTGAAATCGGTCATAGTCTATGAGGGCAAAACTATCTGTAAAGGTTCTCTTATTAGCAAAGTTAGTATGGTGTAATAATGAACGAGAACTTTCACATGGCATTCAGCTGCATGGCAGAGGAAGGAAATTTGGCACTGTATGAGCCATGGGATCAAACAGACTGAATGAACCTCAGATAATGAACAATGAAAAGAGCCTCACAACCTCTTCCCAGTCAGTTTTGGTAAAATCAGGATTTGGGCTATGATGATTCCTTGTGCCCTATGGCAGTAAAATTACAAATCCCATCTATGGTGATGGATGCTTAATGCCTAGTTTGCAACTGTTAATTGAAGAAGTCTGGGGACAGACAGCAGAACAGCATTAATCTCTGGCTATGGGGAAAAGAGTTATGCCCATGGAAACCTGGATACAAGAGACAGGGACAGGGGGAATCAAAGTACAGAGTATGGTCTTGGATCATCAGCTTGTACTGTGAACTTTGTCAGGATGTTGGGAAATTGTTTGCTTCAAATCTCTTCAGGTGGTACCGAGCTGAGAGGAGAGCAGAAGAGCAACCATGAGGCTCCTGCTAATGTTCGGGTGTGAGAGGGACCTGGGGAGTCAGAAATGCAGAGCTACAAGGTGAAGGCAGAAACCTTCCTATAGAACCTTTGAGGAGGGTTGGGGTTTTGTCTTTATCTATTTTTGTTACTTCATTTACTCAAGCAATTCTTCTGGTGTGGTTATTTGGGGTAGCAGTGTGATGCAGCATAAGAACTCACCTTGGTTGAGTGCCAGTGCTGGAGCATAGACCACTATTCCTGTGTAAAGGATCTGAAGGAGAAAAAGGATGTATTTGAAAGCTCGGTGATAAAGCTTGTATTTAGAGTAGGGCTTTGAGCAAAATACCAGATCTAGGGGTTTCTTTACATCAGCTTGTATTGTATATGGCTTTCTGTTTCAGCCCTTAAAAATTAAAATCTTGTGTTTAATTCCTTTCTGAAAGAAGGACCATTGTCTATGTTTGTATTTCTCATTTCTCCATTGCTAAGACAAATATATGACAAAATATCCTCATGAAATAGAAAGACTATCTCCAGAAAACACAAATAGTGATACAGAAATAAAGTTGCATTGATCTTAGAAATTAAATTTTCATTTTTCCATTCAATCCCTTTCAAAGTAACTGACTCAATATCCTTTACTTGTAAGATCTGAGAGAACTAATGGAGAAACATAGCATCAAAGTCAATAAGCATTCAGATCTTTTGCCAAAGGTTTGGGAATTACTAAAATTGAATTAATGCAGAAAGAAATGTCTCCTAATCTCCCATCAAATCCCATCTTTCCATTAAACATACAGCTAATGTAACCTTTCAAGATGGTCACAGCAGCGACCATCATGGGACCGCAGCTACCTGGGCATCTGCCCAGGATACCTTGTGCAACAGTTTTCAAATAGGATAGTTCACCTCAGTGACATAAATGGGTAACTAAACATACTCAGTAAAGCTTGACCAGCTTCTCAAGGAAGACAGAATCCCTTTGTTTGGGAAGAGAGAGGCTTCAAGTGAATGTAATGAGACCAAGAATATGCTGTGAGAGCACAGCACATCTGAGTGTTATAGACAACTAAAATGGCATTCTTAATACTGAACAGGAAAAGTTAGGGAAGTTAGACAGTTAAAAATGTAATCATACTTTCTTTTTAACCTTCATAGTTCAAGTGAAAAAACTAAGGAAAAAAGAGTACTCATTAAAACATCTCATTATAAAAAATGTGCTGTGTAAGACTAGTCTGTGAAAATCAATGTTGAGTGAAATTAGCATTAAAAAAAGAGTCAATGTTTTCTTACCGTCTGTAGGATGTAAATCAATGTTGCAGCAAGACGGACCATCTTGTTAAATCTTAACTCCAAATACTAGGAAAGAGCGTAATCTCAGTAAAGTGCACATGTAGCATCTGTGACACAGATGTTACCCTTCTGTTTGCCCTAAGCAACACCTTGCTGTGCAAGTGAACTTACTGGCAGCTGGCACTGCTGTTATGAGTAGTAACGAGGAGAGCAGGATGGTCATTAGACATAACGATAATTACATTTAAGAAATCTTCTCATCTGCACCATGTACTTGAAGTTCTATATTGGGTTGCAGTAATCAATACCTGCTTTGTACTAGGAATAACTGGAAGATCCCAAGAACTACAAAGACATTTAAACTTCAAATGAAAGTAATATTCCAACTATACAATGAGGAAACTTGAGGCCATCTCTAGCAGAAATAGCATTGACTCCAGTAGTGACAAAAGTGAAGGTGGAGCTAACGGTGAAACAGCAACATGGAGTTTCCTAGTGCATGAGCTAAGCTGGCTTTCCCACTTGTTCTGTCTCAGTCTAAAGCCAAATCTGCACACCACCAATATGGAAAGACAAGAAGGAGGATTTTATGGACTTCCAGGTTCAAGGGTGTGGAGAGGTGTTGCCACCTTCAAAAAAACTGCATAGGTGCGTGGATGTCTAGACCCAAAAGCCCAGGTTTTAAGGCTGAATCACCACCTGGGGTTTCTGTAGAGTCTTTCTGCCCTGTGGCAGGCTCCATGCAGGGAGGGTCCTCTTGGGCCACAGTCCCATGTGCTCCGCAGCAGACACCAGGCATGGGCTGTACAAGTTTTCTCTCTTTTACAAGTCTCTAGGCTGTGCACTTTGTACTGCCAAAGCATCTTCTTTCTTCATTTTGCTCATGCTGATCTTGTGTTTCTTGCATAATAAACACTCCAGTCTGCCATATAAATACATAGCTAATTTATATAACTTGACCTATTTCTAAAAAATAATTCATGAAGCCAACAGTCATCTTTCCAACTTGCTTGAAGGGTCTCTCCGTCGACAACGACACCTTCAGTGGTTCAGATGACAAAAGTAATTAATTCTCTGATCTTGGATCACTACCAACTAGAAAATGCAACCACTTGCAGCAATGATCAATTTTGCTCTTCACTGACCTGAAAGTATTTCCAAATACCCAGGCAGATCTGTTTGACCAAAGCCCTTCCTTGTGTCCGGGCTCAGTGAGCATGAGCAGCCTTTCTGTTACCAGAAAGTTCCTTGCGAACTAACCCAAGTTCTAACTATCATCCAAGTCTTGCTTAGTTGAAACTGCCCACACAGAGGAGCAACCAAACTTGCAGGAGTGGATTGAAGTGAGTAAGAGGCCATCCCAAATGGTCAGTAGCTGTACTGTAGATGTGCAGATTATAAGGGCTACTACTGAACTCTATTATGAAGAAAATAATGTGTTCCAGGGAAAATGCCAGGCAAAAGCTCTACAAAATTCAGAAGTCATTAATTTCATTTCCTAGAGAATGCTTGAATTCGTTCTCCAGCCCTGACTTTTTTTTTTCTTCATTTTTTGAACAGGCCTGCTACTAGTAACTTGGCCAAAATTACCATATCTAGACAAAGTTTGAATTAGATAATATTGAATGTTGTTCTTAAAGTCTGTCTTTCTAAACTAGAGCAGAATACTCAAAAGACCAGAAGCATTTGGACAAGCTGAAGTATTTTCCAACTGTAACTTAATTTGGTGCTGTGTGTAAACCCATATCCTGGCTGTGCTATATGTGCATAAAAGGAGCTCTGATCCTTAGATTTCAACTTATGCAATAAAAATAACTACTTTGAATAATGCAAATTATTTCTAAAAATAATTAATATATAAACATATTTGTTCTGTCAAACACTACAGAAAGCTGTCAAAGATTTTTCTCTAAAAATATATGCATGATACTTAATTATGCTAGAATAGTGCCTTTATTTTATGATTTTTACTTACCTCATAAGTGCTTGTGATGCCAGATCTATAAAAAACAGGCAGAAAAAGTTCAGCAGTAAAAATTATTACAAGTGTATACGAAAGAAAGAAGAGCACAAAGGATGCCCCATAGCGATAAACTTCGGAGGGTGTCCCCAGGACAGTTACTGCTGACATGAAGCTTGATGTAAGAGAAAAAGCTATGGGTCCACATGTCATCTGCCTACCACCCACCAAAAATTCCTTTGAAGTTTTCTTTTTCCTCTCTTTGACTGCAAAAAAGACTCCAATGCTGGCAGAGACTAAAAATAGTGCTGCAAAAACAACATAGTCCCAAGTCACGAATTTTTTGACTTCTGGAGCTACAAAGTTTGGCATTGCACCAATTGTATAATTCTCTGATGGAAAATTCTGCTTTACTCTGTCTGGTGCTCGGACCAGATTAACTCTGTTAACAGCAAAGCTGAAGCTTATCTGTAGCTCAGCAATGACAAACAATAAACTGAAATATTGTTCAGCCAGAAGACTTTTGCTAATCCAGTTCAGTTCTAAGGAGTTAAAAAAAAAAGTAGCTAAGGATGAGTTAAGGAGGACTGCACTTAGACCCTAGTGCTAGGGGTGCCTCTGCAAGGCAAGCTGAAACAAGGGACTTAGCTGTGAAAACTGTAGTACAATCCCTTTTTATCTGTGATGTGTGAATGTAAGATTAAACATTAGCCTGGCACATTGACGTGATCCAAATCTTTTCTAACATCTCAGCATTTTTAAATAATAAAATGAGAGCAATAGGGAAAAAAATAAAGGAGAGAGAAAGGAAGGAGAGCTCAGTGTACAAACCTGGCATCTCACTAGGGAATTTATTTTTGGAGAAGCAATTTCCTCATGTGGTTAAAAACTGATCTTGAACGTCAGAGCAATAGGCTTTACAGTTGTCCTTTGACATGCTAAGTGTGCTCCTTGGTAGAATCTCTGGAAGTTAAGGTGGCCATAAGAAACTGAAGCATTTAATGGTTAAACAAATTACCGTGCTTCCCCCCACCTGCTGCACCCCAGCCTTCGAGTGTGGAAACCCAGTGGACCTCCAGATGAACAGAAGTGTGGTTTGTGCTGCACTGTCTGAGGATGAATTTCAGTTAGAAACTAATTTTTAACTGACTCCTTCTAAAGACAATATGGCTTGTATGGGTTTGTGTGAGAAGTGGCTTATTTTAATTATCCATGTACAACTTGGTTGGACTGACAGCACAAGAGAATCATAGAAAAGCAGATTGAACAGCAACATTTATGTAACTATGTCTTTGGCATAATTTTGTAAATTCAATTATTAGGTTTTCCTTTTGTGTTTTTGTTTTAAATAATTGAATATTCATTTTATCTTCATCAATGCCATAACAATGAGTTTTCTGAAAAAGCAGGAAATTACTTGTCATCCTGAAGGATTAACTTGTACAGAGAGGTAATGTGTGTAGTCACAACTCTGAAGGAAGGGTGGAGGATATATTGTGAAGAAAATAAAGAAAGAAATTACAAAACCTGGGAGAGCTTGTAATAGCAGAAGTCCTTTTCTTCAGCCTTGTCTTGGCTGGGGATGGATCCCCACATGTCCTTCTTAAGTCATTGGTAAATAGAGGTAGTTTTGCTCTGTCAGTAGCAACTTAGTGTGTGTCCAGACCTGAAGCCTTGCCTGTTCCCATCCATTGCTTAGGAGAAAGACTTCTTCTGTCCATGTGTGCAGTAGAGACTCTGCAATTTTGTAGTTGATTTTGGTGAGACTAAGTGTAAAAGGGGGAGTTGAAAATGTGAACTGAAAAAGTCAAATAAACAAAAAACCCAAACCAATATGCAAAGATACTTCTTTAAAGGTACTGCTGCGTCTATACACAAAGCACTTTTAGTCCACATAAGTTAAAAATATGAAGTGCAGGTTTGGGATCTTTGACCCAGCCCTCCGTGAAAGCCAGGATACGGATATGGCAGTTGCCACAGCCCTGCATTATGTCCTGTAACCTGCAGGTGCTGAGATGGAGGGACTAGATGAGACAGCAACGAACCACTTTCCGTTACGTGGATCAGTCAAGTGAGTCAGTATTGGTGGCAATCTGAGAGTTTTCATACATCTGTATCCAAGTATACACTCATCACTTGCTAATATTTCTCTTTTGTACAGACCAAATGCCTTAAAGTGTTACACTCTCACAAAAGCCACCAAGTATTCCTCTGCTTTTGAGGGTTTTTTTTGCTCTTCTCCCCCCTTTTTTCTCTTCTCTCCTTATAAGTGTGGATATGGATATTTTCTGCATGTTTTATTTCACACCTAGAGGGTTTTATTAATAAATGTCTCTGGCAATGGTAAAAGCTATGCCATTACAACAGGGAGTTTCTGGGGTCGACCATCAACCCAGTTTGGCAGGAAGCTAATTTAATGGTGTTTGTATGCTGCTTGTAGGGCTGACCAAAAAAACCATACATGTTCTATATCTTGATCATCATTAATCATCAAGTGAATTCACAAAAAGATGCAAAAACCCTCAGACTTTTGGGTATTCCTTCTTAAATTTGAGCTGCTGAACTGCATTATGTAAATAAGACAGCATCAGTCTTACAATGTTGAGAGGGTGGAGAACTGCTTATAAAGCCTGGGATAAAAAATGAAAATATGAAGCAAATGAAAAAATAATCATCTGGGTCAGAAGGTTTCTCTGCTAGTCATGTTACCAAAGAAACTGTAAGTGGAAGATCCCTGTAATATCCATTCTAGGAAAATAAGTGTAATGTAAAAAATTCCTATTGGAATAAATATAAGCCTGCAGCAATTTTGTTTAAATTATGAATGTTTTTTCTAGCAGAAAAGTGGGGATTTTTTGGATGATAGTATTTTAAACAAAGTAGGAAAAAACTAATGGAATAACAAATTGAAAATCAAGCTGGAAATGTTTGTGTATTTATCATGCTGTAGTCTTCTGACACATTTTCAGCATCATGTCATGGGATTGTTCAGAATAACCATTTTGGCTAAATTTCACATAGAAATATAATATAACTTAGAAATACAATTTCTGAAGAAGAAATATTTTTAAATGGTATGGAAACACTTGTTATTCTGTCATGATGTTATTCTATATGTGGGAATAATTTTTATTTTATTTCTGTGAAATAATAAGATTTTTTTAAAAATGTATTTATGCAAACTCTTGTGAAACTAATTTTTAGTCAGGGTAACCCAAGGAAGAACTTTCACTTTTTGAAGATTCTATACCTCTTTCAATATCTGACCAAGAATCTGACAAGAAATTCCAAGTTGAGTGTTTCAACTTTTCCACTCCAGGCTGTCTGCATCTGAGGTTCTATTTCAGGCCTCATTTCAACATCTGAAAAAAGTACTTGAGGTAGCAAAGTTAAGGGTGTGACTAATGATCTGCAGCCTGGCTTCCTGCAGTCAGGCAGGAAAACTTGCAAGGAATGCTCTTTTCCGTGAACTGCGGCACCTTTTTGCCCCTGATTGTGAGGAACGTAAGAACAGCCTTTTAAGGGGGAGAGGAGACAGCTTGAGTGAATGGATATGTATCATTGCACCTTTCAGCGTGAGATTAGGAAAAAGTCAAACCTTAATTCAGCATTCTATTAGCTTGAGAGTTCTCTTCTAGTGCTTGCAAGATGCACCTGCCTTGTCCCAATATCCAGAAAAGTGATGCTGTATATGCCACACCTTATGAATTTACAAGCAGTTCTCTAGCAGGAAGCTGAAGACACTTCTGCCTGCTCCTCTCACCACCACAGCTACCTTGTCCACTCTGGTTTTCCTTTTTTCTTCTTTTTTTCTTTGCAATGAGAGCTTTCCTTTTGGAGTCCATGCCAGTTTGAGACGATAGAAGTCATCCCTTCCTGAGGCCAGACTAGAATTATGTAGTCTGATGCTCCATGATCAGATCATGAACGTTTCTCCTGGCTTCAGCTGAGTTAATCTGCCGAATACCCTTTGTCATGTGTAACTGATTCAGGACCTGACCCTTGATCCAACACTGACTGATCACTAGTACTGAGAACAGGAAAAATGAGTTTTGAATTCTGAAATGACTTAAAATGTTTTGCATCTTCTGCACTTATTTTGATGCTAAAGTCCAGTATTTGAGTCTGAGATCTGTCCACTGTTATAAACATAAGTGTCATTCTGTAACATAATATCGAATCACATGTGAAATTTTATATCCATTTGTTGATATCCATTTGTTGATATCCATTTGTTGGTCCTACTCTAAATGCTTAGATCTATATATAGAAAATACACTTGATTTAACTTACAAAATTAAGATCTCCTCACAGGATGTACACCTTGCATAATACCCATAAACAGCAACAGCCTCCAAATATTATTATAAAAAATAAACTTTATATGTATTTCTCTAAGGAAAGAATTTTTAACACCTAGGTCAGAAAGTTTCTCTATTTAGTATATTGCTTTCCACTAGAAATCATTTAAAGTGCAACTGTCAGGTAAATAAATATCTGTGCAGTACTAAAGGGTACAGAAGGGTAATTTTTTTCTACTAATAATGAAGATAATAGAATAAATTCTGTGAATTTTTTTTCTATATAATAAACAACTGTTTTGCTGTATCCTAATGCATGACTGAATTATTTTCTTATTCCTTTTCAATATTTTTCAATATCAAGCTCTGAAAAATTGATAGAAATAGGCACTGCAGGATTTAAGTCACATTTGGTTGGATAGGTGAAAAAAAAAACCCAAACAAACTAGTTTATTGAGGAGAAGTAAATGTCTGGAGCAAAAAAATGCACTGAAAACTGTGTCTTCCAGAAATCCTGTTAAACTGAGGGGTTATAATCTTTCCTTGACAGTGGACTTTGGTTTTTCTTAAGAGGCTCTTCTTTAATGATTACTCTTTCCTCAGACAGTCATGCTCATTTATCTATAAAAAGATCATTATAGTCCAGTAGTATGAGAAACTGGCGGTATTGCTTAGAGTTTCAAAACAGATCATTCTCTGGGGACACAAAGTCCTCCCCGTGGGATTGTTCTTCCTTGGAAGTGCCAGGTCACATCAGGGCACCCAGTGGTGACTGTGGCCAGTGGTCAAGACCAATCCAGTCCTTCTGCTTCCCTCTATTTTCATTGTAGGATGCAAAGTTTATGGTGTCACTTGCAAACACAATTGTTCACTTTGTGAGCATTTGTCAGGAGAAAAATGCATGGTTTACACTGAGAATTGGATTTTCTTCCACAAAGACAGCTAGAAAGTTGCATGAGAGGAAACAATCTGAAACACTGGGCTTTGAATAGTCATATTTGAATAGTTATATTATCAAGAAAAAAAAAAACCAGCTTAAAATCATATATCAGCTATCATTTAGCCCTCCAAAACTATACTGCAGTGGATGAGGGTCCCTCTGTGGCTGCAGCTTCCCAAGGCCTCGAGCCATCCTCACATCTTCCCAGCTGCTCTCCCCTGGGCCCCTCCACAGGTCCACGCCAGCCACCCAGCATGTGGGGCTGGCACCAGTCCTTCAGTTCCCTTGAGTTTTATTGTAGAGGAAAAAGTAGAATATGGGAAAGTAGTTTGCTGCTTATCTGCCCAGGGAGTATCTTCCTCTGAAACCTATAAACTTGCACAAGTGGACAGACATCAGTGCAGAAGTATTTGCCACAGTGTCTATGTGGAAAATAGAGACAACCAAACGAATCATTTTCCAGAAATGGCACAGATACGATGTAGAAAGATGTTTCTATCCAAAACATCACTCAAAATAAATGATTGGCCATTGCAGTCAGACCACAAGCTGGATAGCCCAAGCAATAGCGCTCATAACAGATAGGAGTGGGGCAAATGTGTGAAACAGCTGGTGCAGACCTGCTCGTGAAACAGAACAAGCTGGAAAGGCTGCTGTGCTCTTGGTGTGGAGACCAAGGAGATAAGGCTGTCCTTTGGTCATCTCTATTTTTATGCTGACTTTGCCAGTGGAAGACTCCGTGTGAGACAGAGGGAGTACACATGAGGTGGAGCATGACAGAGAGAAGGGAAGGAGACTGACTGAGGGAAGGCAGGGCTAGGCTGCACTGGGGAAATTCATACTGGATATTTGAGATCCTTACAGGGAAGAGTAGAATACTACTCTTGACTAATAACTACTGAATAAACGTAAATAATTTCTGAGAAAACATGACTTATTTTCTGTTTGGCTTACAGCTTTGCAGACTAAGGCTGTTAAATTGGGTTTTTCTTTTTATTTGCTGAACAAGTCAAGAGGTCGCAAAACTTGTGGACTGACAGAAGGATGAGCTGTGCATTCCAGTGTACCTCAGCAGAAGACGGCAGTCAAGGGCTGGACAAAATAGCAGTATTACATTCTACTTTGTTTTAAAATGAGGAAAAGGCACAGCAAAAGTAAGGCACTTTATACATGAATCAAAAAGCTTTTTGGGGAGACAGGAGTAGCAGCCGAGAGGGAAAGAGGGGGTTGAGGTCTCACTGCAGGTGATTTAAGAACGAGGAAGCAGAACATACTTTAAGAGAATGAAAAAGTAATGTGTGCTTCACTATTTCTGTGCTGTTAAAAGCTTCAGAAACCGAAGTCATCTGATTTGGTCTTCAATTGTTAATAAGCTGTAGACATACCACTTTAATCCTGCAAAAGAAGCATAGGAAACCGTCGGGCAGCAGTGCTAGGGGTAGACAGGTGACATGTGCTTGACAGGACTGCTGTAAAGGGTCCATACAGAAGGTCTGTGCTGTTCACAGGCAGCTTTAATGAGCACCCCTAGTTACAGTAAAGCTGAGGATCGCAGACCTCCACTCACCGGTGTGTTACTCTGCTAAGCATAAAGGAGAAATTCAGGCACTCCCTGAGGAATGAAGATGTTTAACACTAAAGAGGGGTGACATCTTCCCCCAGATGAGATGGTTCATGCACTCCAATGACCTTGTGTTATAAAAAGTATGTTTTCCCACATCATAGAAAATCCAAGTTAAAGGGAGACTTTCCTTAGTAGGACTTGGAAATTAATAATCTTTAATTATTACTGACTTATTTTACCACTTTCACTTTTCATTCTTAGTATAATTCAAAGGGATCTCTTAATCCTGTTTTGCCTATATAATTTCAGTCTCCTTATGTACTCACATCCTTATCCTTATATAGCTTAGAGTGCAATATTACTACATGGCAAAAAGGTTTTGTGCATTTTTCTGCAGAGAATAGCTTGTCTTGAGCTGTTTGTTTTATTGCTTGTTATCATTACATTCCCTCAATTATGATCACTTATTTTCCTTCCTCTAGCTTGAAATCAATAAGTTAATAAAAAATAAAGAGCTAGTCATAGTTAAAATAATCCATCAAAATAAGTAAATAAATGGCATTCTTCTTGCAACTGTACAATATATTTTGTTTGAAAGAATCAGGTGGAAGAGCTGGCCTGCTCTAATCTTGCCTCTAATACTTGTGAGGTGGCATGAGGTGAGGAGGAAAGGAACTGGGCCATTGCTTTTCCATAGGTCTTTGCCCTGACAGACCTTCCCATCTGTCATACATATGAGAGCCTAAAGTTTAATGCTTTGCTAAAATCTCACGACTAATTTAGATTCAAGTATATGAGTTTGGACCTTTATTTGGGCTGCCTTTGCTGTAGAAAGCAGACATGCCCTGCAGTGAGACCTCAACAAATTAGACAGGCAATCACCAATTGTATGAAGCTTAACAAGGAAAAACATCAAATTTTACTCCTGGGAGGATGGGGCAGCCCTGATTGTATGTATAGACTGGAGAACAAGAGGTAGAGACCAATGCTATGGAAAGAGACCTGGGGGTCCTGGACAATGGCAAGTTGGATAAGAGTCAGCAGTGCTCTGGCAGCTGGGAGGGCCAACCATGTCCTGGGGGGCATCAGGCAGAGCATCGCCAGCTGGCCAAGGGACGGGATTGTCCCGCCCCACTGAGCTGGGGTGGCCTCACCTCGAGTGCTGGGGCGGTTTTAGGCTCCTCAAAATAAAAAACTCATTAAGCCATTAGAGAGTGTCCAAAGGAGGCCACGAGGAAGGTGAAGGGCCTTGAGGGGAAGCTCTGTGAGGAGTGGCTGAGGGCACTGGGTCTGATCAGCCTGGAGAAGAGGAGACTGAGGTCAGACCTCGTTGTGGTCTTCAACAGCCTCACGAGGGGCAGTGGAGGGGCAGGCACTGATCTGTTTACCCTGGTGACCAGGGACAGGACTTGAGGAGATGGCATGAAGCTGAGTCAGGGGAGGTTTAGGTTGGATATCAGAAAAAGGTTTTTTACCCAAAGGGTGACTGGGCACTGGAACAGGCTCCCCAGGGAAGTGACCATAACATCAAGCCTGACCTGACAGAATTCAAGAAGTGTTTGGACAATGCTTTCAGGCACATGGTGGAATTCTTGGGGTGTCCTGTGCAGGTACTTGATGATCCTGATGAGTACTTTCCAACTCAGCATATTCTATGATTCTATGATTCTGTTTTTATCCTTCCTGAAGGATAAGATTCTCTTTTTATCATTCCTAAAACTGGATAAGAAGTGGTAAAAAGAAGAAGAGGTGGTAAAAAATTCTAAAGGGTGCCAAAAAATATTATTACATGAAGTCACCATTAGGAATTGGAGAAAATATCTTTGGAAAACAGCCTTTGCCACTAGACAGTGGCAAGTGGGGGAGTTCGTGTGCAATGCCACGTCAGCCTGTTCCATAAAAGCTGAGCACGTGCTCTGCATTTCATGTGAAGCTGGACCTATGATATGCTGCCACAGTAATTGCTTTGAAATCGGGTAAAGGGATATCATAACAGTGTGAATGGCTATTAAAAAGTCTCTGGAATTCTCTTATGCGAAATATTATGCCCACATCTGTTGATTCTGTATGATGAATTGGTCAGTTTTTCATGTTCATGTGCTGCTGACTCCAGGATAGCAGGACATTTTTGTTTTACTTGTTTAGGGAAAGCAGGGGTGTAACTCAGGCATAACGGAAGGAAATTTGTGCCCTGCTTGCCTGGGGACAGGCAGCAGAAGCAGATTACTTTTCGGACACAGACTCAAGAAGGCATCTCTTCACAGGTGCCCCAGGGACTCTAGCTCTCAGCAGTACCTTCTGGTTTTGACAGGATAAGCTAAAGTAATACCTCAAGGTCACCCCAGCTATGAGGAACCATAATGAAGAAAACAAAACCTAAGCTGGAGACATATATCAGCAGCTCTTTTTATTTCCTTTAGGAGTATATAAATAATTGCACTCTGCTCCAAAGTAAATGCCTTCCTGACGCCCAGGAGAAACATTTGCAGGGCACTGTGACTGTGCTTGCAGCCTGTTGTCTCTCACCTAACTTCTAGGAACATGGAGTCAGCAGGGTTTTGGCTTGGGAGCTCCAAATTCCAGCAGCAAGGGCTTGGGCTGCAATCACTCAGTATGTGAAAAATCATAATTTAAATTGAAGGCATTTATAGCAAAATTTAGAGTACCTTTGTGCTGTTAATTTTCCTTCCTGCTGCCTGCTGAAGCTTTTCTCTCACAAATGACAGGAAAAGCAGATAAATCTTGTTAGTGCCTAGGTGCTGGAATCACCACCATTGGCATGTTCAAAAAGCACAAGGATGGGTACATGGTTTAGGGGTGGACTTTGCAGTGCTGGGTTAATAGCTGGACTATGTGATCCTAGAGGTTTTTTCCAAACTTAATCATTCTATAAGTCTATGAAATATCACGTTTCATGTGATTGTGTCTGCATGTTATTATATAAAATATGATTGCTTCATGCCTGCCTAGTTGTCCTTTCACTTTTTGTATTTTTTTGTGCACGTGTATGTACAAAAGTACAAATCACAGAATATTCTGAATTGGAAGGGATCCACAAGGATCATCCATCTCTTAAGTGAATGGCCTGTGCAAGGATTGAACCCACAGCCTTGGTGTTATTAGCACTCTGTGTATGTTTCTGAAGTACAGAGATCATGGAGCTTTCATGTATATTACCTCTTCCATTAGTCATGTTGGTTTTGTTTGGGATTTTTCTTTTTTCCTTGGGATTTTTCTTTTTTCCTTGTATATCAAAATACTTTGGAGTGGTTCTCTGTTTAAAGCTGCAGGGAATTTAATGTTATTTTTATACAGTCTGAGTCATTCACTCGTTTGGAATATTGACTCTGAGTACACATGTTGAACTCTTTTGGAAAGCTGACTCTATATTAATTCGCCGGCACGCTGGCTGGGCTGAGATGGCAGCAGCTTGGTCCAGGCGTGTCCCACACAAAGGAAGGACGCCCCGGGGCACCTCGGTGCCTCGCTTGCCAGCCTCCCAGCCCGTGCGGTGGAGGGCATGGAGCNAGAGATCATGGAGCTTTCATGTATATTACCTCTTCCATTAGTCATGTTGGTTTTGTTTGGGATTTTTCTTTTTTCCTTGGGATTTTTCTTTTTTCCTTGTATATCAAAATACTTTGGAGTGGTTCTCTGTTTAAAGCTGCAGGGAATTTAATGTTATTTTTATACAGTCTGAGTCATTCACTCGTTTGGAATATTGACTCTGAGTACACATGTTGAACTCTTTTGGAAAGCTGACTCTATATTAATTCGCCGGCACGCTGGCTGGGCTGAGATGGCAGCAGCTTGGTCCAGGCGTGTCCCACACAAAGGAAGGACGCCCCGGGGCACCTCGGTGCCTCGCTTGCCAGCCTCCCAGCCCGTGCGGTGGAGGGCATGGAGCCCAGCGTGCCTGGGGCTTTTGGATAGCCCAGGCGCAGCCAGAAACAGATGAGCAGAGGTGGCCCTCGGCCGGTGATCCAAGGGTTTATTGTAGAAGCACCCTCAAATGGACAGGAAGCCGAAGAGAGCAAGGCACAGTAATCAGGGCTTCATAAGGATGCAGGGAAGGGGGCGGGGTGACACCACAGGGACCCATAGGAAGAGGAGAAGAGTGGGACAGGTCAGGACANGGACACCTTCGGGGACACAAGAGGTGTCTGTCAACTGTAGACAGAACCACCCCTCAGGAATCCTAGGAAACCAAAGGTAGAAGCCATCTTCACAGAATGGGGTTTCACTCCTTGGTACCATACCACCAAACCTCTGTTTCTGGGCTCTGTGGCCCCCCGGTTGGTTCCTTCACCACAACATGACTCCTGAAATTTTACATGTAAAACAAAAACATTATGGTAGTAAAATGCTATCTAGGAATGGTAGTAATTAAGACATCGAAATTAAGGACATTGCAAATGAACATCCATTCAGCAAAAAATTCTAAACCAAGATTTTTGCTGTATGTGAAGGGGTATGGTGGAAAACTGCAGTTTTAACGTAGTATATATTGTTGAGGAGAGATGAGGATTTTGTCCTCACATGACACATGAAGCTCTTTAAATGCATCTCTCCAAGATGAAAAACTTCTCATTAAAAAAAAAATTATTTTATTTTATTTTATTTTATTTTATTTTATTTTATTTTATTTTATTTTATTTTATTTTATTTTATGTAAATATGAATGTGACTGTAAATGTAAACAGGCCATCTCTTCATTTCACCTTTATTTAATGCTGCCTTGATGGAATGAAAACTTAGAAGTGAAATAAATCTTACCTCTCCCCTGCAGGCTTGAGAACAGATCAATTATTTTGCTTCTATTTTAGGTTCCTTTTAAATCTGTGACAGGGCAACTGAAAAATTCAGGGTAAATAGCTTGCTGTTGATAGTCTGATAACATCATAGTGAAAGAATTTTTGACATCCAGATGAAAGGAATTGTTTTTCAGTATTCTGGCTTTTGCAACCAATCTTCTTGCTTCTCCTTCTTGTACATAACACATCCAGTGCAGTGTAGTAGCTTGCTGAATTTTTGCATAATCCTTTTACTACTGTTTGGGTTTTCCCCTCTTTGCGTCAAAGTCTGGGGGTATTTTTGGTTAGGGGATTTTCTGCTTTGGCTTTTTGTTGGATGTTTTTTAATTAGCATATTTGTTGTTTTATCTTTAGTGTTGTTTTGCCCTGTAACATCTGTGGAACATTAACTTTTGCTTTCTAGTTAGAGGAGAGAAGAGAAAACTGAAAGGCAGCAGCCTTTTAGATTTACTTTTTGAGTAGGGTTTGTCTGCAGGTGAAGGCTTGGAAACGGGACTTCTGATGGGATGCCTAGCTCCTGCCAACTGGCTGCATGGCTCTGGATTAGTAATTCACGCTTTCATCTTCTGTTTCCATAGGAAATAAAAATAAAAAATAACTGATGCTGAACTGGAGCTGTTAGAAAAGACATGGCTAATCACCTTTTTAACAGGTAGCCAAAGGTTGCTGCATCTAGTGGTGCTGCACGGGGAAACACTTTCAGATGCCACTCACAAATGCAAAAATTCTCATGTTGCCATATCCCTATGCATTTTCTCAGCTCCATCAATATAATTTGACAGGTGTTTGTGGCTATGACCAATGCTCTTTACAGGCTGTAATCTTTGATTTATAACTAGGACAAGGTGTAGGACACTTTGTTCTCAAAATGTTATCTAACCTGGTAATTTAATTATGCCAACACAAAGGAGCCCTCACTGGACTACTTCTCCTGACTACTGGCACGTACATTAAATATTTGTGAGGTCATTTTGCAATATGTATAGTTCTTTACAATTTTTCTTCCTAAGACAGGATGACTAGGCATAGCTCCATGACACAGAAACAGCTGAGAACTGACAAGTCTGGAAAATAAATGAGATAGAAATAATCTGGAAATAGTAACAGAGAATTTGGAACGCAACTGTATATAGAGCTTGTTTCAAAATATTGTTTCAAAAACAAGTGGCTTGGAAGAACTAAGTTTTTTTCTTTGGAACTATGAGTGCAATTTGTGGTACAGGGGTTGATCTGCTTTTATATTGATGAAAACATAGGCAGTGTGATTAAACACCTCGCTTACAAATGAGTAGTAGTAAAAACCATAGGAAGAGTACCACTCAAACTTTGCTTTCTTAGGAGTCGATTAATTTAGAAAAAAGACATAAGGATTGTATATAATTTATCTGGTATATAAATTATTGGGTATATTGTATATAAATTATTGGGTACCTTTATAATTAGGGTAAAACTCCTATACCAACACAATATTTTTTGTTTGTGTTGTAGCAAATATAATTTCTGGGCTTTATGAGGGTTTAGATGGTGTCAAAATAATAGCTAAATAGAAAGTACTGAACTCAAAACCACATCAAGCTTTGATATTGGTTCCTCTGTTTTTTGGAATAATTCAAGATAGGCATAAGTTGGATGGCAAATTCAGCAACTTCCCACATTATGAAGGAGAATGACTCAGCATTAAGGAAATACCTCTTGGTTATTTTTTAACGGTTCAAAATCTACTTGACACATAGTATAATTATGTATAGTATATATAATATATATAATACGTATAATATAGTATATATCTATTTTTATATTATATTTTTATTTATATGGTATTATATATAATTATATATTAAATTATACTATATTTTTATTGTATAAGACTTAGTATAATTATACTTATTCACATGCCAGCAATCCAATATAATTCTTGCTTTCCATGTTTTTGACTCCCTAATCTTGCTTACACAGGTGTGTGGCAACTGTCTCAGGAGGACAATTCTGCACAAAGAAAGCTGACAAAGATGGGGCTGTGTTATTGAATTCAAATATTTAACATAAAAAAGACAAAATTAATTTAGTTTTTTGTAAGCAATAATCAGGATTTTTTTCCAAGAATGGAATGAACAAGGCTGTCCTAATATTAAATTAAAATTAATATTTTTATGTAATTATATTATATAATAGTAATTAATATTTAAATATTAAAGTAAACCCTAAGATAATGTAAAGTAAAATAAGTTTTTGATGCTTAGTGGAAGATTTTATGTGGTTGTTGATGTTCTGTATAAAGTTTCCTGGAAGAGGGCAGGTGATGCTCCACATCCTACCTCTTCATGCACTCTGTTGGACAGAAATCAGAGCATGTCAAGAGATTGCTTTCCTTCTAGGGAATCAGCTCTCTGGATTTACCACGTGATGATGTGAAATGAAAGAAAAATTATTTCCGAAGACAATCTTAGATAATGTTCAGAGAAATAAAAAATTGCATGTATTAATTTTCTATAGCATCACGGTTTGAAAAAACTGGGAACGTTATCCTCAAGATAACTCAAAATGAGATACTGCTTCCTGATCTCATAAACCTCTTCACATGAAACGTCACCCAATCTTATAAATTCCTCACAGTTGTAGTTCAAATTCTGTTTGAATTGAAATCCTGTATAAATCAGTAGGAAACATTTGGAAAACAATGCAGTTGCTTTTTAATTCCATGAACTTGTGCATAATTCTACTCAGTGCCACAATAACTGTCATGATACATTGTTTTGATTCATAAACAATGGTATTTTAATTAATTACATGGTCTTCTACATATAAGTAATTTATCAATTGAGAATTTCTCTCGCTTTTTGCTAAATGAATAGCCAAAAAACCAGTGGCATTACCCACAAGAGCAAGTAGACAGTGGTGTCATTATGCTTTGAAGAAGATTTTGCAGCTGAAATACATTCACACAAATGCATACTTTTCTCATGCTCAACTTAAATATATCACATCTGCTATATATTACTTCTTGGTATTTTTCATAGGCTAATGTGATATGTTTAATTTTTCAGTGGATGAAAGCTCCTGGTATTAAATGTCATGTTAAAGAACAAAATCAAACCATGATGAAAGTCCTTGGGGCAAATGAAGAAGGTTCTACATCTTAGGACATTGTCTTTATTCTCCTACTTTTTCATTGTATCTCCTGTTTCCGCTTGTCTCCACTCTTTTCTTTGCCTTTGTAAAAGTTGTAAATTCTCTGGGAAAAAGGAGTGGTGCTATTTCTCACAGAGGAAAGGCTTCACTCCTGTCTATAACTATACAATTACATTCAAGTACAATCTTAGAATCATAGAATGGTTTGGGTTGGAAGGGACTTTAAAGATGACCTGCCATGTGCAGGGACACCTTCCATTACATGAGGTTTCTCAAGGCCCCATCCAGCCTGGCCTTGAATTCTTCCAGGGATGGGGCATCCACAACTTTTCTGGGCAAAAGTATTTCCATGTGAGAGTGTGCATATGTCATTTTTGTGAATGTAAATAACCCATGTGAAGCCATTTGTAAGGCAAAAAAGAAGATGGATCAACACAAGAGAAGATGTCTGAGAGGTACAATACGTACAAGGTAAGGTATAGCTAAAATTGGAAGGCTGATCGGGTGCTTAAAGAATTTAGACATTACTGGGTCTTGATCTATGTGGTTTTGTTTTTAATTTTGGAAGGCTGCTAAGTTTTAGAGCAATTTCACTAAAAAATGAATGGACATGACCTACACTTTATGAAACCATTTGCTATACCTTTCACTGGGCTTATTTTACATCATTGCTGCTGCTTTAAAACTCTGGTATTTACAGATTATATTGTCAGAGTCATCATAAATAAATAAAGGTGTGAAGTGTGTATATGTGTGTGTAAGATGCCCTGTCAGGCAAGTTGAAAATTGGGGTGCTCGGGAGTGGAGGACAGAAGGAGAAAGTAGAGATTTCTTTGTTATTACTTTGTTATACAATTTCTATGTATTACTTTTTTATACTTTGCTTCAGTCAATGCCTGTTATTAATGTAGTTGTAAAGCATATTGTCACCTGTGAAATCTTCAGTGAAAGCTTTTAAAAAAAAACATGTTCATGTGTGGCTGTATGTGTCTTTTTCAGGTACAGCAACATAAATCCATTTTTCTGTTCTCCTCTCTAATAGCTCCTTGGACAGACAGAATAACCCAGCAGGAAATAAGACACCATGCTGAAAAATTGTCTGCCTTCTACAGTTCTCCATCTGGAAAATAAATCAGGTAGAAAGAAAAACAGTAAATCAGGAACAGTGGGGACTTACAAAAATGAAGTTAATGTTAACTTAGTTAGAGGATACTACAGAATGAGGATGATTTTTTTTTTCCCTAGCTCCCATCACCCCACTCCTCATCTGGAAAACAAAAAATCAAAAGAAACAGGAAAAAGTATTGCCACGGAGCTGGGTGATCTTAGTGTGGGGATCATATAACCTGGTTTTTCAATTACATGGAACACTTGAATGTGTGTGTTGATGTAGAAATGAGTATATTCCCTAAGTTTAGAAGCAGATCGCTTTTTCAGTACTCCAGCTACTTGTGTTACTATTCTCAATCTGCCTGAGTCCCGTGGATGAGAGCTGGAAATAGAGCCTCTTTCTGCACACTGGGGCTTTGATTCTCCTGCTGCAGCAGATAAGCAAATCCCAATTATATTGATGGAGATTTATTGATGTCTTTTGGCGAGGGGGGAATTTGGGTTTCTGCTTGTTACAAGGGACTTAAAGAATGGCTGAAGATCAGATTTCATAGGCAAGGATGATTAAAGAGATTATTTGATTATTTTATTTTCCTTATGTACAAATTTAAACTTATTTTTAGTAGTAAACTTCAACTCTGGTTTGTTCAAAAGGTGGTTGGACAGCCCCTCTTTATGACTGTCACATTAATGAAGCCTGGGAGAAGCCTCTGTTTTCTTTTAGAGAAGAGGATGAAGCAAAATGCTCTGTTCTCTTAAGAGAGATTGGAAATATCATCTGAGTCTTCGCAGCACATATTTATTTAATCAAAATTAGTATTACAGAGTAGAAGCTGTCGTGGTTTGACACTGGCCAAATGCCAGGCACCCATGAAAGCTGCTCACTCACTCTCTGCTGCTACAGCTGGGCAGAGGAAAGAAAATTTAGCAAGGGTTCGTGAGTTGAGATAAGGACCAGGAGAAAACACTCCAAGGCAAAATAGGCTCAACTTAGAGATACAAAGTGAATTTATTACTAATAAAATCAGAGCAGGATAATGAGAAGTAAAATAAGCCCTTAAAAACATCTTTTTCCCCAACCCCTCCCTCCTTCCCACTGATAGCAAAGGGAGACAGAGAGTGGGGTTTGGAGAGCCTGTTTGAAACACTGAACCATTAATTTAACATATGTATCTTATAAAAAGCATGGAAATGATATTTCGAGTAAATGAAAAGAGTACATAGGTATCTTGGTTTGAAAAGACAGATGTCTGCTAATTCCTTAGCATGAGTGGAAAATGTGATCCCTTCCCTCCGAATTATTATAACTTTGAAATTAAGGGGGCTGTCAGGCAAAGATATGAGGATAGGAATAACAGTTCTTTACTAGAATGTATAACAAGGTGAACAAACAACAGCTCTGGCATTAACAACAACCAGATTCAGGAACCCAGTGACGCCTTCTCGGCCGCAGGCGCTTTCCCCTTTGGCGCAGTTCCGGTCACAGCCGGCAGGGGCGCTGGTGGCGGCGCAGTTCCGGTCACAGCCGGCAGGGGCGCTGGTGGCGGCGCAGTTCCGGTCACAGCCGGCAGGGGCGCTGGTGGCGGCGCAGTTCCGGTCACAGCCGGCAGGGGCGCTGGTGGCGGCGCAGTTCCGGTCACAGCCGGCAGGGGCGCTGGTGGCGGCGCAGTTCCGGTCACAGCCGGCAGGGGCGCTGGTGGCGGCGCAGTTCCGGTCACAGCCGGCAGGGGCGCTGGTGGCGGCGCAGTTCCGGTCACAGCCGGCAGGGGCGCTGGTGGCGGCGCAGTTCCGGTCACAGCCGGCAGGGGCGCTGGTGGCGGCGCAGTTCCGGTCACAGCCGGCAGGGGCGCTGGTGGCGGCGCAGTTCCGGTCACAGCCGGCAGGGGCGCTGGTGGCTCCCGGTGCGCAGGGCGGGTGCGATGGTTCCCCCGCGGCTGCAGGGGGCGCTGTGGCGGAGCTCGGGGAGCGCGCGGTGATGGCGGCGTGACCGGGACGGGATGGGATGGGATGGGACGAAATGGAAGAGGGGCTCGCCTCACAAACCCCCAGGGACAGCCGGGCCCGGGGCCCCAGCAGGAATCTTGGAAGAAGCAAGCTGGGACAGCAGAGACGAGAAAAAATCCCAGGGTGGTGGAGGAGATGTATCACACTCTAGAGCTGCAGTGGGAACCCCGAGAAGTCTCAGCAGGCAGAGGATGCGAGGCTGCAATGCAGCAAAAGCTCGGAGCAGCAGCAGCCCAGCTCCAAGCGGGGCAGGGAGAGGCAGGATCAGGATCTCAGGCACCCGGGCAGATGGTGAAAAGTCCCTCCCTTAGTGAGACGAGTGTTAGTTCAGTGGCTGCTCTCACAGGCAGAGGCTCATCCCATGGCACCGGGCTGGACTACGGCGGTGACCGTGAATTCCCTTCCCCAAGCAGCAGCTCCAACCGTTCTCCCTCCGAAGTTGAGAGAGCAAGCAAGAAGGCTAGGGGCTGCCCCCAACCCTGTTTTTCCCAGTCTCAAATCTCATGGTATCTCTCCCCTACATGGAAAATCTCAGGTAAAGAGAGAGCGGCCAGCTGCACCCCTCCCCTGAGCTGATAACTTCTTTTGTCTGTGTTAAGTATCCAGTCATATTGCCTCTTAGAAACATGTATGGGGAAAATTCCTTAAGAAAGAATAAAAACCCAAAAAACCAAAAGGAGAACTCCTAAAAGCCCAGCAATAGGTTGTAGTAATATTGTAACAGATGACGAACATTTCTTAGGAAAGCTCAGTGTTGTTTTATTTGAATTGGTACACTCACCATGATATATAATGTAGTAATTAATATTGTATTTCAAAACAAGTCCAATAAGATTTCAGTATGAGAGGCTTTCTGTAGGGTAAAAAGCAGATTAGGGACAGAGAGACACAGAGCAAAATTACAGTTGTCTCTTGTTCTAGTCTAGGTGGTGACATTCCCTTTCTCTTGGAAATTCACCCTTTAGTCATTAATGGCAAAATTTCCATTAATATTAGTTCAGATTAGAAAGCATTTTGTAATGAGAATATGTTGTGATCTTTCTTTATTTACAAATTTTTAAATTAACGAGTTCTGCATATAGACTTCACCAGCTTGTTTTTAAATAAAAGGATAACTCTTTTCACAAACATCTGTCTGTAGCCAGTTTAGCACTGTAAGAGTTGTGGTTTGTGCTATCATAACTAACTACATGAACTAAGTGGGAACATCTGCTTCACCATCCCGATGTCCCCTCCATACACCAAGAAAATGTGAGTTACTATGAACACTCTCCTACCACCAGTTTTATCCAAATCCTTTTCAAAACCACTTCAGAGGAATTGCAAATATTGTATGGCTTAGAATATAATGAAAGCTTAAAGGTCCACAAACAGACTTCTCTGGACTGTGAAGTGCAGTATCCCTCCAGCTGCTGTGAGAGTTATGATGTATTGCAGGGAGAGCTGGACCAGCAATATTGCTGCTCTAACAGGAGAGAGGCTTGGCTGAAGGCCTGTAACTAGCTGTCTGCCTTTTCTCTCTCACATCAATGATCTGCAGATACCTGGTTTTCACCATACTTCCATGGGGCCTCAACTAAAGAGGATCTCTATATCCTCCAAGGTCTTTCAATATTATTACCGAGCACAGCTTTAGTAAGTAATTTTTGTTCCTTTAGCAGACTTGGATGACAGAGTCTCTGTGGCAAAATACTCTAAACATATGTGTAGTAGTTCCACAAGTTTGTTTGCAGATGGCCTAGATTTTGATTCTATCTATAGTGCTGTGGATCTCTAGCATGGGAATGCTGTCAGGGCTTGGGCAACATTTGGTCGTAGTTGGAAACTAATTCAAGCAGTATTTAACTGCTTGAAATATCTTGCCACTTGGAGATTTTATGCTGGCAGTTGCATGAATTATCTAAATTGTAGAATCATGGGAAAAGTGTATTCCTATTGAAAATTGGCTCATTTTATTGTAACCTGTCAAAAGCGCTCCAAGAAAATACTGGCTATGAGATAAACTTGTTCAAAATGGAAACATATTTCCATTTGACTTTTTATGGGGATTCATTTTTAATTTCCAAGATATTTCTAAAATTGCTTTTCTCCTTTGGCTGTTTTTCATTTCCTGATTCTTTCTGACCAGAGCTGTTCACAAATTTGACTTTAGCTAGTGTTTCTTTATTGATCGTTACCAGACCACCTCTCTGATTTGGAACTTACTTCTGTTCAGACTGAAATCTCAGTTTGTCTCAGACATTTCCATGGGCCTAGCAGTTGCTCTAAATTGTGTATGACAAAACATGAGGTCTAAAATCTTTTCCCTCCAAGCAATCTGTGCTCCTGTATGCTTGTCTCCTTCCTTGTGAACTCCAAGGAGTTCAGAAATGCAGCCTAGTCCTCTTTGACACGCTAACAAAAGATAACTGGAAGGACTGTTTTCCTGACTCATGCTATACATTGAAGGCAAGACTAAGACAATGCCAGCATGTATTTTATAGCAAGAACCTCCCTCTACTGTTTCAGACCCACCCCGTCTCTCTTTTGTTGACTGCTGCTGTTTTGCCAAAGGGATGGAAAGAAGCCATTTCCTACACAGGGCTGAAATGTCTCATGGGATATAACAAGGCAGTTAGATTCCATAGGCAGTAGCCATCTCTGTTTTAAGAGTTAAAAAAAGGAAAAAAATTCAGCCACGGACGAGCAGATGTTGTGTTGTGATCATTGATCACCTTTGCATTTTCAGACTATTGCTTTGTGTTTTCCCATCTATTCATTGCCTTGTTGCCTTGTTCCTAGACATTAAGAGAAGTGAGATAGTACACCCTGTTGATTATTTATATGCTCGGTGTGTGGAATTATAAGGCTAGAGCCTGTAGGACTTGAGATATAAAAATAGCTATCTGTCTTAGCTGAACTGTTCGTAAGAGAATTCAACTTCTCTAAAGACATATAATGAAGATGGAGGAGTTGAGTTCTCCATTCAGTGGGAAGAACTACAGAATAAATGCATCATAGAAACATGGGATGGCTGGGGTTGGAAAGGACCTTAAAGACCATCTAGTTCCAACCTCCCTGCCATAGGCAGGTACAGCTTCCACTAGATCAGGTTACTCAGAGCCCAAATCTATATGTTTATAAATATAAAGGAATAGTAAGCTGTATGTCAGAAAGAAAATCAGAAAGAGATCTAAAATTACCTTATTTTTTGTAAGAAAGAATTTGATACAAATGTTTGGTTTTGATACTACAAGTACTTTCTCGTTGAAGTTAAACACTTGGTTTTTAAATGGAAAATTAACATGGGCATTCTAACAGGAAAGCAGGTGATCCTGGTTTGCATTTCTCTAAAGAGAGTAAGCAAAGTTCAATACCAAACATGTCCATCTACATATCTATCTACAGATATAGATAGCTATACATACATGTAATATTATGCCTTACCTGTTGAATTTTAGGCAGTTCCCAGATAATACTATGAGAAATTAATTTCAGTGACTAACTAAAATTGACACACTTGGCAAAACAGCAACCATTAGCCAGCAGTGAGGAGGCATAATAAGTGTTTATTGCAGAAATTAATCTTCTCTTCTCTTCTCTCTTCTCTTCTCTTCTCTTCTCTTCTCTTCTCTTCTCTTCTCTTCTCTTCTCTTCTCTTCTCTTCTCTTCTCTTCTCTTCTCTTCTCTTCTCTTCTCTTCTCTTCTCTTCTCTTCTCTTCTCTTCTCTTCTCTTCTCTTCTCTTCTCTTCTCTTCTCTTCTCTTCTCTTCTCTTCTCTTCCCTTCCCTTCTCTTCTCTTCTCTTCCCCAATGATAACTCCCGGAGACTTTGCCAGAGCTAATATGAGAACATTTCTCCTGAATTTCATCAGATGGAGCTCTTTTCGCATGGGGCTGTTTGAGCAGCACGTCAGACAGGGAGATGTCCATCTCTAAGCAGGTCATGGTGTGGCTCCTGCCGCAGCACTAAACCTGGCCCCTTCCTGCCCCCCTGGGAATAGAAAGGACACATGTGCAGAAGGACAGGAGGAGGTAGGAGAGGGAGAGGGATGATGGCTGACCATGGAGGAGAAACCAGCAGCATCCCCCTTTACTAGCCTTGTCCCCGAGCCACATGATCTTGCTTCAGGATCTACCTTCATGTCCTCCTATACAGAGATCTCCGTGGCTTTCCCATCTCTGGAATTTTTTTCGTGTAAGTCAGGATTCAGGCCTGCTCATAAGAAAATCACAGAATATTCTGAGTTGGAGGACACCCACCAGTATCATCAAGTCCAACTCTTGAGTGAATGGCCCATAGAGGGATCAAACCCAGAATCTTAACATTATTAGTACCATCCTATAACCAACTGAGCTAATGTCAGTGGCATTGGGGAACATTTCTCACCTATTTCTCTGTTTTCCCTACTAATGATTTGTCTTCAAATTTCTGTAATTAAACTCTATGTACTCAATGTCCAAAATGTGTTGTATGTAAACATACATGCTCACATACGCTTTGCATATTTCTGGCAAAATTAGAAATGCTTTGATCTATATAATCAGTTTATTTTCTAATTTCTTGAATAATCCTATTTTCTGCTATTGAAGAGGTTCTATTAAGCTGCTCTTTCCTCAGCTCGTATGATGCAACATACATATCCTGTCACCACCAGGGCTGCTGAGACACCCGTTCAGAGCAGCCGAGAAACAGCTGGAAGGGGCAAATGGAAGCATGTGATTTTTCTTATGTTTACCTTGGCATTTTAGAAGAGCTTTTCCAGACTTGAGTATTCATTTATACCAAAGAGAGGAAATAAGTAATTTACGTTAAAATAAAATGGAGAATTAATGCAGAATAATTTACTATCATTTAAAAGCAGCTCCAGCTTGCTAATAACTAAATCCTTATGTTTCTGCATGCTAGGATATGATTATATGGCCTAGAAATAATATTTGACTTGTTGAATATATCAATCCCAAAAAAGTTCAGCTGGAGATTTTTCTTAATGAACAATTATTTCTACTGTTTCTTATTTCATAATTTTAAAGAGATGAGCTGAAGCTTCAAAGTACCAAGATTTTATTTTTAAAAATAAATACTTTTAAAATGTTTTTTAAAATATTGAAATGTTTAAAAAAATGTTCTTTGAATTGCCATGTCTACAGCCCAGATGATTGCGAAATATAAACAGCTCGAGTTTCCAGGGTTTAAGAACACAACCCGAGTATCACAGTACTTGTAGTAAAAATGTGTTGGTGACTACAGTGGTTTGTTTCTAAGCTTAAACTGCCTAGTGTAATTGGTTACTAAATGTCTGTGAGGAATGGAGGAGGGGAGGTAGGTATCTTCTCTTACCTATTCCAGTGACACCTCAAAGAAGTCGCGTTGTAGCTCTATAAAACTGTGTTCTCACCTGGGAGCACGCTCCAGCCTGATGGAAGGGGTGTCCCTTGCCAGAGGGGAATAGGGATGGCCTGTGGATCACTGGTACCTGTACACAGCCTTCTGCTTGTTTGAGGGCCCTGGGACCAGTATTACAAGAAAGAATCAGACATGTTTACTTCTAAGTATAGAATGAATTCTATTTCAAGTGTATAATACTAGGCTTATCTTTAATATAGGGATGTCTTCTGTTCTAAATATAGATAGAATACTAGGGTGCCTCCATGAAACATTTTCAGAGAAGGTCAATTATAGTGTGGAATACTCTTAGCATATTTAGACTGAAATAATATGACAAAAGCTTGGTAAAAATCGAAGCTTTCCATTATGCCCCAAGTCATCTTCATTAAGTTGTGTGTTTATTGCAGTAGATGTCCATTCATTTCCTGTCACTTTCAAGAAATGCCAGTACACTTGTTGCTCAGCCTAAATAGCCCTAAATATTATAATGCATGAAACAAAATTTGCTTAAAGATAAACCTAATTCAACAAAATACTGGGTTGTTCCTCTACTAACTGTAGGAGATGACACAAGGAAACTTCACATACTTTTCATATTCACATGAAGATTTCTGTCAGGCTGATTCATTTAAAATGGGCAGAAAACCATGATCTTGCATTTAGCATCCCTCGAGGTATTTAAAAGATGTGTAGATATGGCTCTTATGGACATGGTTTCGTGGTGGACTTGACCATGCTGGGTTAATGATTAGACTTGATGATACTGAAGGTCTTTTTCAACTTGAATGATTCTGTGATTCTATGATCTTGAGTTATTTTCTTCTTGGCTTGTGCAAAGTTCCCAGGGGCTCCCTTATTGAAAGGAACAGCAAGATCTCTATCAGCCTTTCCAAAAAGCATCTGTTGAGTTTTTGATACCCCAAACCATTGAGATTACAACTTTTGACCTGTTCTAGAGGGATAACCTAGCCCAGACACTGTGCTATTTCTGATATTCAAGCCCATTCTACTATAAGACACTATAGTCATATGTTGTAAAGCTAGTTGGGGTTTCTCCATGCGCTCGTAATTTGTTGTACTGATTTTTCTAGGTCTTCTCAAAAAAGAATATGCTTTCTCTAGACGAAAGTCAAAATTAGCAATTGATGTCTACTTCCTTGACACTTTTCCAGTAATTGCTTGTATCCCAAATGATTGTCCATTTGCTGTTCACTGCCAAGTACCATTGAGTACTTGGCATTTATATAAACTCTGAAGATAATCATTTGCATAACTAATTACACTTTTAAAAAGACATTATAAATCTAGATGGGAATCATCAATCTCTTTTCCTTCAAAAGGAGATAGCAGCCCCTGAAAATGGAAATATACATTGCCAGAACTTCCAATCTTGAAAAAAATTACAGATTCCTGTCAAAAAAACTTTCTACTTATGCATAAACCCTTAATTTTTCTACATATTGAGCTTCAAATAAACTTCAAATTACTGAGTCTTGAAAGGGCCCCCCCAAAACAAGTGATTCCTACCATAGCATTATCTGACAAGGCAAGTGGTGGTTAGCTTGGCCAAGTCAGTGTTTACCACACGCTCATTGCATTGACACTTGCCAAAGTATGCCTTGTCATTGAGACTTTTTCCTCAGCTTACAGCTTTTCCTGCTCTTTCTAGATTGCTTCCAACATTCAAAAGACAACGCTACAGAAAAGCCAGCAAGACCATTATTTACACAGGAGCTTGATAAGTTAGAAAGAATGTATAAGAATAGGTTTCTTAACAGGAACAGTGTTGTAAATACCATAAATCTGTTTTGGTTGTTAGGGAAAAAAAGGGGGGAAAAAACTTTAATTTACTTCTGGTTTAGTTGTGATCTGTTTTTCTGTTATTGCTTTCCCACGTTTGGAAGGGTCGAGAATCTTAAAGAGTTTGGAAAGTGATGTGAGCTCATAATCTGAAAAATACTTTTTAATTTCCATTGTGACCTGGCTAGAGATCTGGTATGTTTTCTCTGTGGCTTATTCATCCTCTCTACAGTGTCTTCCTCTTCCTCTTAAGAAGAAAGTGAGGATACAACAGCACACAGTAATGTGCATTCTATTGTTAAAAATTCTGTAACTTAAATGTGACTTCAGAAACTGAGTCTGGTGCTTTATTAGACCTAGAGAAGGGAAGACACTCTGCAGCCTCATCTGTAAGGACTTAAAGGGTACAGCTGCCTGTCTCAAACACTGTCAAAGCCACAGAAGGAACTTGCCATAAGAAAAGCCACCACAGCAGGAACTTGAGATAAGCACAGAAGGGAGGAATTTGTGAGAGGAAGGCACTAATTCCAGGCCTGGGGGAGGTGAGATCTGGTTAGCGCATCCCGGTTTACACATCCAGACAAAAACTGTCACCATGGCAAACTGGGAAGGGAAGCAACAGCTCATACACATCTCACCAGTCAAGCAAGATCACCCCAAGTTATGGCACAGATGGCATCTGTGGCCACCAGTGACCAGCAAAATGACCAGGCTCATTTCTGTGGGATTCCATCAGAGGACTGTGCATGATCCACAGTGTTAATACTACCCCCCGAGGGAGCTGCCTGGGCATTCCCACCTGCACCTGAACACATATTAACCTCCTGAGCTCTTTGTTTCATGGGCTTCCTCCACCATGACAGATCAAGGCAGCGACCATCACTTCAACCAGCACACATCTGAACTACAGCAATCAAGTCTTGTAGCTTGATCCATGGTGGTGAAATCTTTCTTCTCCATTCTTTTCCTCTCCACAATCTACCTTTATCCTTTCTTTCTCTTTCTTTCCTTTCCCTATACATTTTCTTAAGTGATATTTTCATACTTTTATATTGCCGTATTACTATCAATAATAACCAAAATGGCTATATACGCCTTTCCATTGCAATCAAATTGTTCTAAAACATAGATTATACACACACACACATACTCACACCGCAGTCATTCAGTGTCACTTCATTCTAATCTGCTCCGAGGGGTGTTTTAGCAAGAACCTCAGCTACTCCACTTTCAGGGGCAGGTTGTAACATCAGTCCCTGCAGCATGAGCTTCTCTGCAACAAAGGGAGAGAGGGAGGGAGGAGGCTGTGGTGTAGATTTGACTGCTGAGATAAGGACTGTGCAGGCATATTGAAAAGACAATTTTATTCTTGAAAGCAGCATGTAGATTGTTCTTCTTTAAAAATAAAGGCAAATACCACCCACTACCACAACCCGTTCTTCCCTCCCCCCCAAAAATGATAATTTGATACATAATACCTTTTTCACAGATACAGTGTGTTTTGGCCTCCATCTTTTTGTAAGAAGACAAGAAAAAGAAAAGGCAGTTTTATAACTGCGAGGAAACCAGAATTTATCCTCAACCTTCTTCACAACATGGCATCAGAAAAAACAGAATTACAGATAAGATGAAAAAGAATAAATCACTCTGCAAAGACTGATAAATAAAATAAATGGCCATCATCTCAGATGAAATACTCAGGTTAGTATTTTAAAAAGTGCATCTGCTTGGTATTTGCTGCTGAGCTGCAGCTCCAAAGAAGGTTCCTTAGGTTGGAAACAATGCTTCTTTTTATTCTCACGGTCATAGATTTATCATGTTAAACATGCAGAATTTCTCTTTCCTGGGTTGTATTGGTGTTGTTCCTAGTCAGGAAGAGAAGTTCAACGGTCATGTTTTTTTGTAAAGAGAAAACTGAAAATTTTGTTTTTCCAAAAGCCTGACTGAGCTTCAGAGTGTTTTCTCAGAGCCGTAATTTCACTGTGCTTTTGATGTCAACCTCTGTACTGATGTTCAAGACTTTCTGAGCAAACTCCCTTTGTCATTGGAAATGTTAGAGACAAAACCCGTAGAAAATATTTTTTTTGTGAGGAAAACATTCTCATGAAAATTACGTGGCAAGAGAAATTATTGCCAAGATTGTCATTTGAGTAAAACCACATAAACAAATAGGAAAATTACTACTTCTCTCAGCCATCTGTACATATGACTAAAAATAACATAGCTACCAATGTACTACATGTAGGCTGTGTGTCAAAATTCACAGGCAGGGTTTTTTGGTTCAGGAAATTAACAATTTTTTGTTGTGCCTAAAGTTATGGGTATATGGATTTTTATCTGGAAATCCCATTGTAGTCCTAGTTACTTACTAATACTGTTTGCATTCATTTTTCCAAAATAAGAATATACTTTTGTTACTATTATAATGATGATTTTATTTTTATGTCAGAAGCTGAATTAAATACATTTTTCAAATACTTGTTTTGTAATAAGCCAAATAATTTTTAAGAGTGAATAATTTTAAGTGCCTGGACTTCACTATCTGATCAGATAAGCTATGAAAAAACTAAATAATAATAATAAATTCCTCAGAAGGAATATAAGACCTCAGCTCTGAGTGATAAAAATAATTTGTATTGATGGTCCATCTAGGTATACACTGGCTGTTCCTCTTCTAGGCTATTCTCATGTCCTATTTGTTTAGCTGAATAGTATGAAATTTACTTTCACTGTAAATTCAGTTTAGTTGTCTGAATTTAATTGGATGTCTGAATGGGACATGTAGGTGATGCTTATCCAGAGGCATATTTTTCCCTTGTCAAATATTCTAGAGATTCATTTTTCGTAAACATATTACAAAGTGCTGATTAATCTATATACTATCTTGAATCTGTGCTGAAGAAATAGAAAATTAAATCAGTAGAGAGATTCAATATGAATACACTATAGGAGAAGTCAAGATTAAACTGGTTTTCCCCCCTAAGTCATTCCTCTATTTGTTTTGTTTGCTTGAGTCAGGGATTTTTTGGTACAGTAAGGACTGTTTTAAGACCACAGTTTAATCAGATAGGCATTTTTAAACTCCTAACTGAGAAAGTTAGATTTTATATGGCTTCAAGTTTTGTACCCTAAGCAGCTAATTTTTGGATATGCCAAGGAAGGGTGTAGCATGTGGAAGACAGAGACTGGAAAGAAAAGTGTGGTTTTGCCGTTAAATGGATGGTACTGAAATGAACAAATAATATCCATTGTAAGGCCTCAATCAACTCGCTTAAGGAGACTTTTGAAAGGGGTTACAATGGTTCTTGTAACTCTGGGTAGGATGTATGGGAGAAATACCAACCAGATATTCTCAAGAGGTCAAAACAACTTTATTGGCAAACTTTAGGAAGTCAGGAAATTTTGGTAAAATATTTAGGACAACATCCAATCAACATAAAAAACTTCTCAGAGTATTAACTTGGCCCATTCGACTTAGCAAATATTAAACTCATTTGATGTTATGTTACTCAAAATGTTCCAAGAAGAGGGAACTAGAAGAAAAAGAAAGAGAAAGAGACAGAAGGACAGAAGAGATACAGAAAAGCACGCATGTAGCTACCAACTGCTGGCTTCCAGCAGTGTTCAGATAGAAACTCCAAGATGAAGGCAGAGTCAAGATGAAAGCTTTGCCTTGTGTTTGGCCTTAAATACTCCTGGGCTTTTCCCTCAGGTGGGATTTTGGTCGTTTGGCCACTCAGGAGCGGGGTTAGGGCAGAGCGGAGCATTGCCTCCGGTGTGCCTGTGATTGGCACCACTGCCAGGCTGGGAAAGGCTCCAGGGCTGGGGCTGTGGCACAGTTCACTGCCTCACCATGGCAAGGCCTGACCTGTCCCCTGCCCCTCCATATGCATCCCAAAATGTCTCAAGGCATCAATCTTTCCAGTCTCTGTCACTCCATATCAGCATCATTCTTTTTCTCTTGTATGTTTTCTTCTCATTAAGGAACCATAGCTTGTGAGGCAAACTAAACAATAACTGTACTGGCTATTGGGAGACTCCCAGTAGAAGCAAAGGCCTTTGTTTCTTAATCCTGTGCTATGGCATGCATTGTGAACAAAGCGAAGCATATTCCACCTCCAGGAAACTCAAATGGTTGTCAAGTAGTGCAAATGCTGTCTCAGAGCTGGAGAAAAGTTTTTTTGTTTTGGTGTGATTTTTTTTTCCATGTAGCGATTTCTGAAGCACGCTGGGCATGAGAACCTCTCACCTTTGCAATGTAGCACTGTGTATGGGGTTGCTGTTGCCTTCTTTTCTGTAACAGCCCTGCATCCTGCTCTACAAACATTAACAAACTAGGTTAGAATATTTCATTTGAGTTCATACATAAAGATAATTCCATATTAATGTGGTAAACAAAATCTACAAGAATACCTTTGCTTTAGATCTAGTCAGGGGAGAGAAAAAGGCATTTCTTATGGAGTGAATCATCTCAATGCAGTATGTAAAAGATAGCAGAAGCAGAAGATACAGGGGTACTATCCAAATACAAAAATTATACTATGCAAAACTTATTACCCATAACCAGGTTAAATAGGCTTAAATCATATCTTAGTAAAGCTACTTTAATAAAAATTTATGATCAGCTCAAGTTAACAGCATAACAGCTGTCTTCCCCCGCCCCCTTTTTATGCTTTTATTTCTCTCATTGTTGCACCTTATTTTTGTATATTACATGCTTCAGGCTTCTGAAAGAATTTTCTCTTATTAGGAGCTGATAAAACCTTAAAATTTGTTCTCATATTCATTAAGGACATATTCTGCTAAGAGTATTTGAGTGAACAAAAAGACATGCTCAGTGGAAGGGCTGCCTGAAGAAGAATCTGTGGCTAATATTCACATAATACTTTATTGTACTTTGTTTATGATTAAGAGTTATGATGTGGAATTCAGAGCACTTGAGGACCTTCTCAAGTTACATCACACCTTCCTGATATCTTGAATTTGCATAGCATTCATCTCAGTGTGATGTTTAATCATATGCCTCATAGGGATGCTGCCATATGCCTATGTCTCAGTAGTGGTTCACACAGGGTTTTGAAACCTGGAAAATTCATCTTTTATTTAAATGTATGCTTTAGCAGTCTGTTGTGACAATGAAAATAATATATTGTGTGTGTGCAGGGAGATGTGGAATAGGGTTTCAAAACATGGTTCAGTCTTAGGGGTTTGGCTGCTTGAGTACTGTCTGAGCTTATTTCACTTTTCTATTAAAAAATTGATGGTGTTTTCATTCAACCAACAAATTAGCACGTGACATGAACAACTTAGCATGTTAAAATGGTTTACTGATTTTTCAAAGAGGTAAATTAATATATTTACACAAGGGGCTTGGAGGATCATAGCAGCAGGAACGCACGTGAAACGCAATCCTGTGCATCTGAACATTTTTTCAATATAGCTGGTCTAACTGTTGTCACTAAGTACCACGTAAGAAAACCCTGAAGGGATTGTCCTAAATATTCTGGAATATCATTTATTGCAAAGATGTTTTCTTGCTAATGCTTTGGTAGACATATTGCTCGCACCAAAGGATATTTGAGAGATTTCCTGAGGGAGTGAAATAACATGGAAGAAAAGTAAATGCCAGGAAAAATGAACTCCTCTTGAAATCCTATACATTGGAGTGCTGTATTCCAGTGTTTAAACCTGAAATTTCACTTAGCCCACTGGAGCTCACTAACCAGGCAGCTGAATAGGTGGTTTGTCTTTGGCCTGTGTGCAGCCCAAGCACGCAGCCTCACTGCTGGTTAATGCCAAGTGAAACAGGTTTTGCCTTTGGCTACTCTTTGCTATGCTTGCACTCACCAGCGTGCTGAGATGGTGGGGTGCAGTTTGCCACTTTGGCAATTACCCTTGTCAGCATGGGTCACCTCGGGTTCTGATGGCAGTAAGCAACAATGGAACATCATTTTGCTGAAGTGTTACTTGTTTCCTAGCTTGTACGTAAAAATGCTCATAAATTCACTATTGAGAACATGTCTGCCCTATGGGTTACTCTTACAAACATTTTCAGAATTTAAGAACATATAAAGAACGTAAGATATTATACATAAACTCAACACATGATTCCCTGGATTCCCTCCAGGGAGGGAAATGCAGGAATTGTCCTTTGTGACTGCCTGTGAGGATCCTGTACCCAGAGATCAGCAGTGAGGGGGCTGATATGGCAAGAGTTACCTCCTGTCATAAAGTGCAGGTATGCACATTAAGCAGCTTTTCCACACCTGTATTGGAATGTTGTCACCTAAGGCAAGCTTTTTCTACATACATCTATGTCAGTTTTATGCTGATTCAGCCAGAGAAGTTTAGTTAATAAATTTTACAGTATGCAGGGGAAAGGTAATACCTATCATATCTGGAGCAAATTAATTTTTTAAGACACATGAGTGAGTCTGGAGTTACCTTAGCATTTTCTTATTAAAAATTACCCAGCAGTCATGTTAAAAACATCCATCTTGCTGCAAATATTTTAATTAATTGTATTTATTAGGAGCTGAAATTTACTTGAACCTTTCTTATTCTTTTGCTTTTACCAGCACTGGTAAAATATGGTTAAAATTCCACAGATTAGATTTTTATTCCCCTCTCCCTGCTCCCACAAGGTTGGATTTCCCTTCTGACCTTTATGAGGAGTTTAGATCCAAATATTTTTCCTTTCAGCTTACCAAGGGATTAATAATATGAAACTTGGCAAGGAAATTGCTGTCTATGAACCAGAGTGAATATTACTTGATGTAACCCAGATATAACAGTTTCTTGTGCAAGCTGAACTTTTTGAAGCATAAGGAACATAGGAATGGTTTAGTGGCCTGTGCAAATAAAGAGAAAGCAATTTTAACTTGTAGGTCTGAAGCAGAGATGTTGCTCTGCTTTGGAAAGAACACTAAGGAAATAGGATTTAAAAATAGCTCCAGTCTATGGGAAAAGAAAAATCCACTTGAAAGAATATGAAATTTCAGGGTGGAGTTTTTTGGTTGGGTTTGGTTTGGGTTGGATTGGGGTGGGGTTTTTTGGTTGGTTGTTTTTGTTGTCTGGGTTTTTTTTTTCTGAAACCTTCCAAATTTTTGTTTACTCTGGACTGGTATGATTCAAATCTTGATGCCTGCCAGGTCTTTTTAAATGAACAAGAAGTTGGCAGATTGGGACTGTGCCTGCACTAAAAGCACAGCAGTAGCAGCCATGATCTAAAAGGAGCTGCTGCATCCCTTGTTTATAAATACTTTTGAGAGAGGGGCAGAGGGGGTAGGTCTCCCTGTGCTTTATATCAAAAAGTTCTCAGTGTGAAATGAGGTTAGAGCATGAGTCTGAGCTTTGCCACCTTGTGTTTCTCTGAAAATGCAGTCCTAAAGTGGAGCCATTGCCTCCTTCCACACATATGTTGCTCAAAAGGAACATGTTTTTGTAGCCACAAATGCTTCCTCAGGTGGGGTATGCAATAGGATTGACTACTATAATATTGTTAATCTACCATTTTCTTAATCTGAACTGATATACTACATCTTCTTTCTGAGGCTTTTTTTCTTCACACGCTGATGTATCTGTACTTTCTTTTCTATACAGCAATGAAGTACATGGTCATTTAAATTTGATACAAACAGCTCAATCTTTGTTTTAGATCTCATTCAGTTGTACAAGCCAGTATCTGCAAAATATCTCTATCTGTCCTCACAGTGAGGTGGAAATGGCTCAGATACTCAGCTTTAGGTAAGTCTTAGATTTTAATTTTTTTGGTGCATTTGTTAGAAAAAGTATATAAATCCATCTCATTGCAGCGAAATACTTATCATAGAATAATAGAATCATAGAATGGCTTGGGTTGGAAGGGACAATAAAGATCATATAGTTCCAACCCACCTTCCATAGGCAGGGACACTGTTCATCAGACCAGGTTGTTCAAAGCCCCATTCACCCTGGCCTTGAACACTTGCTGGTATCCACATCATCTCTGGGCAACGTGTTCCAGTGCCTCATTGCTCTCACAGTAAAGAATTTCTTCCTAATATCTAGTCTAAACCTACTCTCTTTCAATTTGAAGCCACTCCCAGTTGTAAAAAGTCCCTCTCCATCTTTCTTGCAGGCTCCCTCCTGCAAGAGGCGGCCACAAGCAGGTCACCCCAAAGCCTTTTCTTCTCCAGGCTGAACAATACCAATTGCCCCAGCCTTTCCTCACAGGAAAGGTGCATCCATCCATCACCTTGGTGGCCTCCTCTGAACTCACTGCAACAGCTCCATGTCCTTCTTGTGTTGGGGGCCTCAGGGTTGCATGCAGCACTGCAGGTGGGGTCTCACCAGAGCAGAGCAGAGCAGAGGGGCAGAATCCCCTCCCTCAACCAGCTGCCCATGTTGATTTGGATGCAGCCCAGGATGGGATTGGCTTTCTGGGCTCCAAGTGCACATCGCTGGCTCATGTCCAGCCTCTCACCCACCAGCACCCCATGTCTTTCTCTGCAGGGCTGCTCTCAGTCAGTTCATCCCCCAGCTTAGACTGATGCCCAGGATTGCCCTGACCCAGGTGCAGTGCCTTGCATTTGGCCTTGTTAAACCTACCAAGATTCTCATGGGACCACTTCTCAAGCTTGTCCAGGTCCTTCTGGATGGCCTCCTGTCCTTCAGGTGTGTCAACCACACAGTGCTTGAGTGCTGGATATAAACCACTGGACCATGCACTTGTGATCTCACCTCCAAAGTTGGATGTTAAATGACTGCCTACAAATCAAAAATATGACTCTCTCTAAAAACAGTATGATGCCTTTGATACGTCTAAGGCCTTTGAGCAAAAGCTGCTGTGTTTTACTAATGGAAACCAATTTGCTGAAATGCATTAACTTACCCAGCTAAGGACAATCTCCTTCGTTCACGTGCACGATACACATATTTTTTTAAAAAAGAAGCAACCCAAGGTAGTAAACTCAGACAGAAAAAAGAAAAAAGAAAAGAAAAAAAATTGGCATGTTCCAGTTCTATCACTTAATAAAGCACAGATATCCAAAAATGAAGAAAACGGATGAACAAGGATATTAGCTTTTGCTTTGGAGAATTTTGCCATAATTTGGCAACAGATTTTGTCGGTGTTTTGCTCACAAACACTCACCTAATCACAGAAACATATGTGCACTTTGGCAATGGGTATATAATGCTGTACATGCTGTCTTTAACAAACATTAATAGTAGCTGCATCCAATGCTAACTGCTGCACTACCTAAAAATTACAGATGTTATAGTAGTGATATATATTTATTTACTTTTTTTAACAAATAAGTGAAATATATGTCTAATGTTGTAAGAAATAGAAACAAAAATAGTCCTTTATGAGAGAAAAATAAATGACAGCATATTATTTAAGATCATGCCCAGAGATAATATAATTTTATAGAGACGTCATTTGTTGCTGAATACTAGAAGTTATTTTGACATCTTTAATTCTCATTCATTATTATATGCTATACATTACTGTAACTCACAATACATAATTTTTTGATATCTCTTCTGTTAATTGCTGCTATAAAAGGCATAGTACTTAAATTATACTTCCTCTCCTTCCACTGATCTGGTAAAACGTTAGTGTGTTCAACAGGAGAAAACATTTTTCTTATATATGTTTACATAAAACAGTTTATCTAGAATGTGCACTAGTACAGTATCTATACTATTATATACATTGAATGTGTAAAGGGGTGTGTCTATAGGAGGTGTGTGTGTGTATATGTGTCCAATTATTAAAAAAACTGAGTTTTGGTAGACAGTGATATATTTCTGTAGGCAATTTTAACCATTTATAAGAAAAACTTTATGAGGAGATATTTTTTATTAACCTCTCCAGGCTGTTTCTGGAACTTATTTGAACTATTAGCTTTTGGGTTGGTTTTTTTTTAATTAAAGACATCAGTGTTGCTTTTAGAACTTTGCTAAACTTCCTCCAAATGCTATGTATAATTGCAAATTCAGGTAAGTGTTTTAACATATGCCCATGTCTATTTTTAATAATATTTTAAGCAGTGTTTCACTTGGACCCCATATATTCTTCATGTAATTATTGTAATTAAGCACCATGGAGTCATACATATTCTTGCACCCCTTTTCTCCTAACTATCCCTCACCAAAAGGGAGTCTTCCACACTTAAGGCAACACAGAACTGAATACTAATTTTTACATCCACAGCATGAAGAAGGAGCAAAGAAAACATTTCTAGCAGCATGAGGGCCAGCTCAATCTCAGAGGGAGTCCTCTCCTATGCGAAACTAAAACTGCATCTGTCTTTGTGATTTGTTTAAAATTTTCACAGAAGGGTATACCTGAAAAGTTAGGCAGAAAGACTTTGTTTACACATACGCATTCTGAAGCCATTACATCCCTCACTTCTTTAAAGCAGAGTTCTTTCCTCCTGAACCATTTGCCTCTGTTGAATATCACATATTTCTTTCTTTGGCACTTATGCTTGATGCTTCATTCATTCATCGGTGTTATTATCTGCAAGAGCAGCCTCTTAAAACCACATTCGATCATCATCATAATCAAAACAACTTATAAACATTTCCATAACTTAAACATGCTGCTTTTAATGCTAATTTTTCATTCATCCTTTGTTTAGGTTTTTGTTGGCATTTTGCATGCTCAGGCTTTTTTTGCAAGGGTAATGATAAACATCCTGTGCCCCTAGGGGAGGGGCTGCCTGAAAGTTATTTGGCAGTAACTGCGGATGTGTGGCTCCAGTTTAAAATCCCTCCAAGAAGCCTCTTTCACCCTTCAGTTATATTTCTTTAAACAATACAGAAAAAATACAAGGATTTGTAATCAGCTTTGGCTTGACGCTTGGCTACTGCTGCCAAATTAATGTTGGTAGCCTTCGAAGCACATCAGTGACCATGTCTATAACATGACCCTGCAAGATCTTCCGTGGCAGAAAGAAAGGCATGCAGGCTAAAAGTTTTGTGTTCTTTTGAAACAGCATTTTCACTTAGTTATTTTTAATGTAATAAAAAAATAAATTTTTCAGTGGTGGTGAAATTTTCAGGACCAGCTATACTGAAATCAAAGGTAATGTCTTAGACTATTCCTGCAAAGATCCGGGATCATGTTTTGCCAAGACTGAGGCTGTTTGTGTCATTAGAAAAAATACAATTGCATAACAGAAGAAGGATAATTGCACATATAAATTTGCTTATAAAAGTGAAAATTGGCCTTTGTTCATAATTATAACCATTCCTCAGGCATAAAACTTCACTTGCTCCTTCATACTGAAATGGCTTTATCAGCTGAGGTTTTCGATGTTTGTGAATAATAACAAAAATAAATAAAAATCCATTTCATTTTCTTCTGGTAAATTATCTTCTATTACTTTTTCATAAGGTCATGTACATGCACAAGGTATTTTTAATGGAATGACAAATGTAGGACATCATGATGTACCATGATAACTGTTTTCCAACTTGTATCAGGCATTGAGGGTGATCAGAGCTTTATGGCTATGGGTGTATGTGGAAAAAAAATCTGGCTTTTTTCGTGAATTCTTGTATCATTTGAAAGCTACCTAACTGGTGTCAGAGAGGGGAGCAGATATTCATTTGCTCACAAACATAAAAAATTGATTTTTTTTCTCCTAAACAAAAAAATTTGTCTTGGTTAGGTCCTTCCTACCCAAGCATACAAATTATTATCAGCTGAAAGGAAGGACACTACAGACCAGTGAATGAATTCCTTTAGTGAGTTTAATAAGCTTTGAATTAGGTCCTGTGGTAATCAAAATGCAAATAGCAGCACATCTTTTGAAACACTCACTGTACAATAAAAAATTTGCAGTTCATCTTGTATTCGAAACTCCAGACTCCAGTTTAGTCTGAAATCTGCTTGGGGTAATTTGATCATTTTTCAGACATATATGTTGCTTGTTCTAAAAGTCTGGGGTTTATATAAAATTTGCTGTGTCTACATTAGCGGGTAATATGGTGCAATAGATGAGCAGACTGAGGTGGTCAGAGCAAAAGCCTCTAGACCTACATCATCACTAAAATGCAACCTAAAATGCACTAAAATGCAATGGGTACAACCATGATAGAATCCTAACTGGATGCCATTTACACAAAAATGAAAAAGGGTTTATTTATCTCAGAAGCTCTTACATCTTCCTTTTTTTATTTGGTAGAGCACTCTTCACAAATAAAAGGAGCCAATTAAATTCATATTATTTATTTTAATTTTATATTATTTACAAAAACCTGAGAATCTTGAGCATGGAACCAAATTTTTTTTAGGATGAAAATTTTCAGTCTTGAGCCTTACATGAAACTAATAACAAAAAGTATAGGTAATGAGAGAGGAAATGTCTCCAGAACACATATGTACCAATTTGCTCCCAGGCACCATTTACCTGGAACAGAGGCAACAGAAAAAGCAAACCAGGATTTTTTCAAGACCAACTCAAAACCTTTATTACTCTCCACTTCTCCATGCTTACTCTCACGTTCACATTTCTTCTTAAAATCTCTGATACTGACACTTTTATGTAGATAGTATTTGCCTCCCTAATGATGTTTTCCTTCTTTGCTTCAATCTGTTAAAAATTGCCACCAATTACATCTCCCTTCCTGCTACACACACTAGGCTCCCTACATGTGCAAACTGCCCCTTTATTAATATGTAAATTTAAACTTCTTATTTTCCTGCCAGCTTAGTATGACTGTATTCCGTCCTCAAGATGTCCGATACGTTTCTCAGTTTTGTCATTACCTTAAGTGTAACCCAAATGCCCTAAGCCAACTCTTGTCTTCCATTTTTTGGGGACCAGAGCAGTTAGCTGTGGATGTAGGTGTTTGTTTGGCATGCGGAAGAGTTTAAGATGCTGTTTTATGGCAGATTAGTTACAAAGGATTGGCAAAATTTGGCATCATCACCTTGTACCAGTGTTGTACAGAGTGGTACTGTAGTCTCTGGACACAGAGCATGCTCTATTTTTATTATTTTTAATTTACCATCCTTACAGTCTTTCATGGTAGGGAAAGCTTCTTCTTTTGAAGCTTTCACTTAAAAGCACTTTTTTCCCATGACAGCCTCAGACAACAAGAGGAATGTGCTCTGTAAAGCCCAGCAGTTGCCCAAGAAGCTGCCACCACACAGCAATAACGAGAGTTATTAAAGTTCAGAACATCAGAAGTGAGTGTTTCCAGTTGCAGAATATCACAGTCCTGGCTCATTGCCACCAGCCTGTGCTCAAGCTGCTTTCATTTCTGCTAACCAGCAAAAGAATAACAGGATGTTTATTCGTTTTTTGGTTTTGGTTTTTTTTGAGTGAGCAAGTCCTGCCTATAGGGCTGCATTGAGTTTAAGTGCATCTTTACTTTTTATTCTATAATTTGCAGAAAAGGGATATGGTAATAAAAGATGGGAAAGAAGAAAGGACTGAGCAGTGCAGTGTTCACATGGGTTAGAGGTTTACTTTGGCAAAGCTCAGAAGCACAACATGTACTTGCATCACAGGTGTTTTCCCAAAGCATCTCAGCTGCCTAGACAAGATGTCATGGCAGCAACTCATCTATGTGCTCTTTACTGCTGGAGCAGGGCAAACATTTTGCTTAACCACAAAACAACTCATGCCAAAAAAAAAAAAAAAAAGAGAGAGTAAAAACTGTGATGCTGTACTCTCAGTTGTTTTCAAATACGTAAGTGATTCTTGGGGCCAGGATTACTCAGATTTAGGCTGTCAGAGTTCATTCCGTCACCACAGAAAACATAATCCTTTAGCTCAAGTCCAAGGCAGAGGGAGAAGATCCACAGCGTGCTCTGAGCTTTGAGCAAATTGCTTTTACCTTTAGCTTTTCCCTTGCAGGATGACAGCTGAGCTGCTGCCTCTCTTGTCTTTTTTAGGTCAGATCTGCTGGTAGCATGACCTTCTGGGACGGGGGACTTCTTTTGGCCTGCTCTTGGACAATGCTCGTACTGTTTGGGTCTGAGTGACCACTGCAATAGCAATCATAACTAGAAAGCCCATGAAGATGGTAATAAAATACACTGCAACCCAGGACAAAGGTCACGGAGACCTTCAGCAGAGATGTACCCAGGGATCTCGCAGCACAGGGGAGCTGGGATGAACCTAGTCAAGTAATGCCAGCAGATCTTGGTCATGCTCTGTGGTCACTGTAAAAACTCATTGGAAGTTCCAGTCCTTTGTATTTACAGGTTTAGAAATTTGTACAATTAATTAGGCCCTTAAACTGCAAAGATATATGAAATTATACCCTGTGAAGTTGCCCTACTGCCTTCAGATGGTTAGTGTCATTAGAAAAGATGATAGCAGAGCACATGCTTATGTTATTAGAAAATTCAGCCTTTAATGAATAATGTATGGCAGCCCTGTAGTGGTGTAAAATTTTATATCATTACATGCTCAATGCATTACAGATAACACATAATTTCAGTGTCAAGGGAAAATAGTGGTCTGGTATTAATTTCGGCCCTTTAAATTCTGACTTGCAACCTTAAAGAAGTGAATTTTATACATAAGAATAAATGAGAGACTGGAAATTCCTTCACTTACATGTTGCAGTAATGTTTTGTATTTTTGTGGGGAACTAGAACTCCAGCCCATAACTCCTTTATTTAAGCAACAATTCAACAACACTGTTCAAAGTGCTGCTTGTGCAAGATGAGTAGGAAAAAAGGTAGATTCAAAAGAAAGGGATTCATAGGGCTGACCAGGCAGTACAACTTTGTCTTGAGATTTAAAGGTAAAGGGAAAGGATGGCACATAAGCACGTTTCACTTCTAAGTGACAAAATCCAGAAACTCTGTGCCAGGAAACTGTAATCAATTCCCCTGAACACAATGGAGTGTCAGTTAACCATCTAGCTTCTAGAAGGACAAGGCAACTGTGGGAGTTCTTCTCATGAGACATGAAACAAGTGAAGAGCTGGCAGTGGAAAGACTATGAACAGTCATCAGCTTATCTACCGCTGGAGAAATATCCTCTGTGCTTTGGCATCTTGCCCCCGAGGTTGCTGGCCAAATGAGAGATGATTTACCATTAGAGTGAGGCTGTCTACCAGATGGATAAGCCCCTACAAACTGAGCTCACACTTTCTGATGTCTCCCACTTCTGCTTGCACGTATCTAAGAGCTGTGTCTGGGACCTTGTCAAAGAATCCATTAATGGGAAATGGAACATGGAGAGTGTAACTGGTACTCTGGGAGAAGCATGAAATATCTGAATGTCCACTTTGACTCCTGCACAGGATTGCAACACTGTACATGCAGTATCTGCAAGGTCTTCTGTGCTCTTGTGGACTTGACCCCAAACTAATTGCTGTCTAATCTGCAAGAGTATTAAAGCCTTGAAGTATTGTTTTGAAGTCTGGAAGTATTGTATTGAAGTATTGTATATTCTATTTAATATAAGGAACAATAAATTACTCTTATGGAGTGTTAAAACAATATGCACACACACATATATATGTATAAACGTACATATATATGTAATTTGGGAGATTGCTTTAGGTTTCACAATTATTTGTTCAGCACAGTTTTCAAAGCAAGTAGAAGGTGAAAATAAAACTAGTCTTCGTCCATTTTAAAGAAAGTACTTTGGAATCACACACATCAAGACACCCTCTCTTTTTAAAGCTATATGCTGTTTGAAATGAGCACAAAAATCAACTGCATGATACTAATTTTCTCTTTCCAGAAGGAAGAGTTGTCACTCCTGGGATTTCAGCCTATGATAACGCTGTTATAAACCTGAGGCTTAGATCACAAAGCCACTAGCATGCTTTAATCTGCTGTGAAGCTGATGGACGGCTAGTAGCTTGCAATGCCATGATACAATATGATACTTCATATGATACAACTTTTTCTAGCATCAAGTGGCATCCCTCCTACACTATTGTGTGGAATACAACAGAAGTGCACCAATGGTTCTTGCTTCTGGTATCCTTCTATCCTGAGAGCAGGGAGGGACAGATTTGAGGAGGTGGGCTGTCGAGGAGGAGTGGTTCTCCCCTCCCCCAGAAAGAGCTGGAGAGGGGACAGTCTTGTCCCCGAGGGCAGGGCTGACATCACTTCTGTGACAGCTCTGAGGCACTGTTTCCTTTCAGATGCTCCTGCCTGTTCTGGCACTGGTCCGTCCACTGAAGGACAACAAGCTGAGACCAGGATTAAAGCCTCATTTCTTTGCTTCTGGCTGATTGCTAAACTGGCACACTCAGCACAATTTAAGCAGTCTGGTGTTTGACACTCAGATTTATCTTGAGCTGCAAGTTTTCACAGTTTGTGTGCAATTACCTTGCTTGAGAACAAGAAGTCGCCAGTGAAACTAGTTTTAATAGGAGGTACATTTGCAATGGACGTTGAGATTTCTGTGCATCCAGGCTCTGAGGTTGTTCCATCGGCATGAGTGATAAATCCTTTCTAAAGGCTAACACAAATTCGAGGCTCTGTGGGCATATTTCTTCTGGTATTCAAAACGGAGAGAAGTGTCCCTCTCTGTAATGGAAAACAAATAATGTGTCAGCCCAATACTGAAAGCCATACAACCAAGGGGGGTTGTCAGGCATTTATACACAAAGCACTCAATCCATAATTGCATGAGAAAACAAGGAATGTATCTGCACTCGGGTTTTTAGGATAAAAACCTCATGCTTTGGAATCTTGTCTTGGCATACCCAGATGCTATTATTTTGATTATTTTATAAAGAATTTAGGACCAAGATTGAAGCAAAATTTGAGCAAAGTATTAAATTGGTCTGTATCCTTAATCCGTTAGATATTTAAAGAAGGCAACACATCTCTCACCAGGCATATGATCTTTTCCAAATGCTGCAGAGTTGGGCAACAGAATGAGAAAATCTCTGAAGATTGAAGCCTGAAGGAGACCAAAAACTTAAAGATCTTCGTCTGATTCCTCTATGAAAAAAAGTGAAATGTCATTGTTCTCACTACCACTCACAGTCTTTTTCTAAAGATTTTAAAGATTGAGATAAGTTATTTTAGGTAAAAATTTAGATTTGACCACTAATATTAAACTACAGTTGCAGAGAGCAGGCCTTCAGGCGTTTTACATCTACTTCTGCACCAGACCACCACAACTGACATTGCTTAAAAATGTCAATATAGAGACTTTTAGCTTCATATTCTGTTTATTTAAAATAGAAACAGAGATGTTTGTTGAACTTGGGAATTTTTTTTACATTATCATTAAACTAAAGACTATCCAACATATTACCAATGCTAAAGGGGAACAGCAGAGAGGATACATTGCACCAAATTCTGTCTTTTAATATCACTAAGCACTAAGTATAGCAAAGTGCACAGGATCTGTGAAAATAAGTTCAATTTTACTTGTAGTCACCATAAAAAGCTCTCAGAGGATGATGAAATCATTAAGAAAAAAGAATGTCCTTGGAAACTTGGAAACTGTAGATCTGGAAGTTGTAGCTCATTAATGTTGCTGTAAAGTTTTTGCCCTTACAGCAACCACAGACAATACCCATCACGTTTAACATCAGCTGAAGTGCCTATTGCCTAATTTAACCCAAAATATTTGACCACAAGTAAAGCCATCCACAGGTCAGACCATGCTGGGACTCTGTGGGGTGTTAGAACTGCTGTAGGTCTCACTGCAAGACCAGACTTTATGTGGACAGACTTTTCCTTGGAGCCTTTGAAGCAAATGCAGCTGCTGCTGCAAAGGAGTGGAGACAAAATAAAAAGTGGGAGATCAGAACAATTTAGGCACTGGTGAGTATGTATTATTTGGAGCTTTGTATCACAAGCACTCAAGGAAAGTACGAGCTGTATTTTAGCATTGACTGTACAAAATCAATTAGAAGGGTCAAGGTACTGCTAGTGTAGCACAGCCCAAGGGGACCAAGGGGTTCCTGAGCACAGCTGCTATCCCCTCTGCCTTATCTAGAAACCTGGGTTACTTCTTGGCATATCATTTCCAAGGGCATGCTTTGGCATCCTAACGTAGGTGAACCCTGCTGCTCAGTACATGAAGGCAATTCTCTATAGATGACCGATTCTAAATCTCTCATCCATGACTGTTACGGCAACGTTTTAAAAATATGATCTCACATTTTCTGAAGTAGGGCTTTTGTACATTTTACTTTGGTGGTGGTATCTTACAAGTTTGTAGAATAACCAAAAACTTCCTTATTTCTGGAAAGTATTTTCAAGTCTGGGGGCAGGCCAAGAGAGGAAGGAATTCCATTTTCTGTGACATTCAAAGATATCTGGAAGTCTGTGTTTCTATGAATATCTCTTGTCTCTATAAATGCAATTTTTATCTTTTATATCAAAAAGTGGTAACTCCAGAATGGTCCTAGGTAACACCCCAGGGAGGACTTCACAATAAAAGAGGATCCGTGGAAAAGAGAAATTTGCTAATAGTGCAGCCCTTGTGTTTAGCTGGTGCTTCATCGAGACGGAAGAAATCTTCTGTCTCTGTGTGCTACTGGTGGGACAAGCTGTGTGCTAGTGGGGCTACAGGGAAACTGCCTTCCTCTTGTGCCAAAGGAATACATTATTATTGAAACACGGGAAAATAAAAGATTCGCTTGTTTCAAACTACCTTCACTGCCCTAGAGGAGGAAGGTTTTATGGCTTGCCAAGAGGGATAAACTTTCACCTGAATGGGGAAATTGCATGGATCTCTCTAGCAAGGGAGAAGTTGCTGGAGGGTGGGTGGCTGCAGCAGAGAAAGAGCTATGTTTCTGCATGCCACACTGTGGGGTTTATCACTTGAAATCATCTGTACTGCAGGTTTTTGTCTTGAGATTTCAAAAAGTGTTCAGATCAATGTAACCACAGTGAACTAAGCTGAGCTATAACATCTTGAGCTGTGACTGAATCTGACCCCAGTGTGTTTTGCTTCCAAGTAGGAAAGGCACAGGAATGACTAAGTACACAAGAGTTCTTGTGAATTATATTTAAAATCGGAGATTCTGCTTTTACATAGCAACTTACATGCCTTGTTTGGCAGACATATACCTCATTCTTCATGTGTCATATCATGAAAAATGCGGCTCATAATTCTGCTGTGAAGCATGTTTGTGATTATAAACACAAATGATATCATTTGGGGTTTTTCAGTAAAGTAATTGTGAGCTATCAGAATATTTTCCATTTAGGGATGGTAACAGGATTATGTTTTACATTATATCTATATAGATATATAGATATATAAAACTGTGTATGTGTACATGTACGTCTATATAAGTACATAGCATTCTCAGGCAGCAAGATGCAGGTGGCTCTTTCTGAATCTCAAGAGCAGAATGTGTATTCTGAAAAGCAGATTTGAGGAGGAGATGATTGGTACGTAGGCTTTGTAAGGCTGGAAAACTGGACCAGCAGTACAATAGAAAGAAAAAGAAATATCCATAAGGAACAAGTTCTCTCAACCATGCCAGCAGTTCTGTAGCCTTGTCAGTGACAGGTGGGATATCATGGATTTTCTACATGCCACCCTGAAGCTCAGATGGGGATGGCTAATGACACTAATCCTGTTTTCCTGGAAAAGCCTGTTCCAGGACCACTCACTGCTGATATTGGTGTCAGGAGGATCCTGAAATAGGAAATAGGAGGGCTGCTTTGGAGGCTGTCACAGCTCACTGGTATGGGGCATGATGTTTGTTCTAAGTCCTCCTCAGGCTGAACAAAGATTATGTGTCAAAGCACTCTCATGCTTTTATTATACAGTTGCCTTAGATTCAGAAAGCAGCCCACTATTTAGACACAGAAGGTGTTGGTTAACAAGCCCTTACATTTTAACGCTTCTCAAAAGCTCTGGCAAACACGCCCTTAATTTTTACTGTACACTTTAATAAGCTCTCAACTCCCACAGCACAGTACTCGAAGGTGCTGGCCTAACAAGCCACACTACACCACTTCTCAAAGGTGCTGGCATAAGCCACAAAACTGCTTTTCTAAGGTACAGGCACAAACCACAACACACCTCCACAAGCTCCCCACTCTCGCAAAAAACTTCAGTATGGTGTAGAATATGATAGCTGTTCTTTCCACAGGCAAAGCAAGGAAGGACAGAAATAAAGACAGAAGAGAGAGAAAGAGAACAAAGAATATCACCAGTCCTTAGATGCTGCATTGGTCCTGCCACATGGATGGTCCAGAGCTGGGGTAAACAATAAGAGTGAAAGAGAATGGAAGAAAAAGAGCACAAGGAAGCCCGATCCACTTCCTTCTACAGTTACCTTGGTGCATACCTCTTATGCAAACTAGATTTTTCCTGCTAGATTTTGTTTGTACGTGTGCAGACAGCCCCTTTGAGCCTTTCTCCAGGAAGTGAGTAGAGGGGCAGGTGGACTGAGCATCTGTCCCAAAGTGGAGCAGGATGCTGATTCAGAACACCTCCCCGGGACCCTCTCTTCCAATCACACCTTTCCTGTCAGAACAGTCAGAACATTTGAGGCAAAACATGCTTGTGTCTGGTCCATCACAGAGGCTGAAAGCATGGTAGGACATGGTGAGCAAAAAAGGGTTGGTAAGGCTCAGAACTCCTGAGCCTGTCAAAAGACACCAGAAATCTCACAGGAAAGACATCTGCTGTATCTCATCATCTCGAGCCACTCAAGAAACCTCAGAGGAGCTTCAGAGATTTGGCAAAAAAGGTTGATAAAGTGCAGCCAGGCACATTAGGGTTGGAACGCAGTGCTTGGCTCTGGAGATGGGGAAAGGAATCATACAGTAAATATATATCTTCAGATACACATCACCTCTCTCTCTTTGTCTAATGATTTGAGTAGTCACCACATTGGAAATTGTCAGCACCATGTGTGTTGCCTTTCTCCTTTTCTTGTGGGTGAAACATGAAGTTGCAAATGGTTCAATTACTCTATTAACAAAAAATGTTACCACCCATGCAAATGAGCTTCAATGTGAGGTACTGATTCCAGTACTATGGGAGTTACAGGAGGATCCTAAAAACGTAGGCACCAACAGGACTTAAATCCTGTTTCCAAGGGTCGCAACTCAGCCTATTAAATGCAATATGTCCCTCTGAATAAACTACTGAAAAACATGTTAAGACCAAGTCCTGAGGGTGAAGTAATTTGATGTCCTTCTCAACCATATTTTTGATAAAATCCTATGTGTATTTTGGTCATTAAACTTTGCCTCCACACTAAGTGGGCCCAAGGCGAAATCAAAGCACACAGAATCTCAAGCTAAAGTAAATCCAGTAGTTCTGTTAGTTTGCAAAAAGTCAATCAGTTTGATACTTTTTCTCCAAACAAGGGCAAAACCTACAGGTGAGATGACGTTAGAGTTTAGACTTGCATTATCATGCATATTTTATTTTAAAAGCAATTTTAAAAGAATCTTTTAAATCTGGTTATTTTGGGCAGTACATTTAAAACTGTCTGTGCAGAATTGCCTGAAACAAATTACCATCTTACATTCCATATATTTAGGTTTAATTTAATTATTTCAACAGCCATGAATCTCTTTGCAAGAAATCAAAAGGAAGCTAAGAAATGGAAAAGATTTCTTCTTCTAGGACCAAGAAATAGCTGGACAAATTACATTTAATTGCAAATTTAAAACACTAACAAAAGCATAAAACCAGAACAATAAAAAGAAAGATGATTTTGTTATACTTTCAGTGGATAGTTTTTAACAAATTTGTGTTTGGTTCCTGTTGGTTTGTAGTAATAAGTGAATTGGTATTAGAATCATGGCTTGAATGATCAAACAAGAAGGACTGGAAAAGTTCTTTGGCAGAGATCCATCTACACAAGAACTTGGCCTGCATACAGAGAAAATATACGACAGATGTATAAATTACACGGGTTGGGATAGTGCTGGTCAAAACCATCCGTACTGGAGTCATGTGGGAAAGAAAGTCTAGACATCACGGATTAACTTACTGAAACTAAAATAATGCAAACTAGAAATTAGCTAAAACCACATTTGCACAAGTACAGATAGGGAAGTTTCTAACCAGCTGTGTTACCTAGATGTTCAAACAGAACAATCAAAGACATTTAGCCAGTTGGATTTATTGGTAAAGCTTACATACAATTTTAGTTATAATTACGTGGTTTTTTAAGCAATCAATTAATTAAGCCTACCAGAGAGGCAAAATCAGTCCACATTTTATTACAGAAAGCAACTTGCAGACAAGGGTTAATTGTTGCAGTCCTACATTTTCATTGCTGCAAACAAACTTTATCAAAAGAGAATCCAAATTCCTAATTATTAGCACACAAGGTCAAATCAAAATAATATAATTTATTTGATAATTTTAACCAAGGACAGACTTTTTTCCTGGGGAGAAGAAGTCAGAGTAGAAAAGGAGCAATGCAGGATTGTTCAGTCATTCTTGGGAAAGATAAGGAACTCTGTCTAGAGCTACTATCACTTGTGGAAGGCAGGAGAAGTTGGGGAACTGATATTGAGATGGATTTTATGTAATATATAATAACATATAATGGTATATTACATATAAATGCATAATATCTCTATGTTTCTGAGATTTGGATTTAACTTCCCTAGTTGTATCCCTTTTGGTGATTGTAGTGATCGTGGATAGAGTCTGGCCATGCAGACAGTCAGGTCATGGGTGCTTTCTGGACCTGCGTGCTCAGTCCCAAGCAGACTGCAGATTTCAAGAGGTCTAAAGATATTGCCAAGGAAAAAACTGCTCAGGTGATAACATGGACAGGAGAGTGAGTGCTACTAAATCCTTTCAAAACTCCTGCAAGGTCTTTCTGTGACCTGTGTTTGCCCAGAAAAACACTTACCTGGACAGTCAGAAGCCGGCTTTCATTTGAATATTGTCAGAGAACTTTTTAGGGATAGCAAGGCTGAAACAACTTGGTCAGCTGCCAGCATGCAAGTATTGTAGATGGGAGCTGTGCCAGCTTTAGCTGCATTACAAGAGAGCTATTTAGGAAGATTACAACAACTTTTCCAGGTCCCATCTGTTTGCTTCCTTCCAGGTCAAGCCATCTCGCCCTGCCCTCAGCATGCAGGCACATCAAAGAGTACACGTGTGACACTCACACCTTCCTTCTCAGTCTCACCTCTTGCCATCAGTGGTGATGCTACTCACTGCTGCTCTCAAAGCCTCCTCGTCACTGCCTTCTTTCCCAGGCAGCACTTTTTGTGTGTGCCTCGTGTGCCCTCCCCAGCTGAGCTCCACTGCTACCCCTGCAAGCCCTTTCTCCTTTGGGATCTGGCACCCAGCAAGTGATGCACAGCCAACTGCTCAGCTGCAACACCTTCTAAACATATCAAACATCTTCTGTGATGTCTTTGTAATCACGCTCCTCATGCCTTTCAGAAGCATTCCCCCAGTGCTGGCAGATGTCACTGTGGCTCTGGATGTGCCTGGGATTAGGTGGATGCAGACTACTCTCAGCCCTGGACTCCACTCCAATTGCACTGCAAACACAAAATCTCTCTCAGGTATGCATCCACCTTTCAAAAAACAACATGCTATCTGAAAAATTACTTCTTTCATAATAAAATACGATGGAACGGGTGTTTCTTTTTTTACCATTTTCCAGCTAAACTGCCCTCCACAAATAGAAATATAACTGTTTACTTGTCTGTGTGACATTTTAATTGAGAGGTTTTACTAACCACCATAATGGATGCACCAAATTCTGACCTAAAGTCTGGAAAGAACTACAGTAATGCCTGTTTTAAGTGGACAACGAATAGATGAGGGAAAAAAAGAGGGAAGTAGGTATGTGTATATAAGGCATGGCATGGTCTTTCAGAGAAACAGATTCCTCCAAAATTTAAAAACCAAAGACAAAAAAAATCCCACCTACAATAGGATTTGTCTGAAAATAAGTGACTTATCTCCCTATACTGATACTGAAAGTAAGAACTGGCATCAGTTAAATTAGACATTGTATACATGTGGTATAGATACTTCAGTTGTGATAATGTATACTGAGGCTAAGAAGGTTTTCCTGAAAAGTCAGTCAGGAAACAAAGTACACTTAAGGAATACAGATAATGTTTTACTAGGGAAATACCTAAAATAGTGTGAATCTTTAGTCTTTAGTGTAGCATCCTTAAATGTTTGTTCAACTGTAAATGAAACATTTGTGTGAAGGTTTTTCATAGAAGATGCTGAGTGTTTTCAGTTGAAGACTGAAGTCAGCTGAGGTCTGAGAACCTAACTTACACAGTATTTTGACGTGTTCAGTGCAAGAAACTTTAGACTTGGTTTTTCAAGTGCAGGAAATTTCAAGATTAAGTCCAGGTCTTCAAGTCAAGCAGTTGGAAACTAAAAAGTGCACAAGTGGCAGATAACATTTTCCAGTTGGTTTTCTATCCAGCTGTAACTCACCTCCCCTACCAGCCTCTTCCTGCCCCATTTGCAGGTGCCAGTCAGTGTGGCACTGCAGGACCACAGTACTGAGCAATTTTAACCCCTGCCATTCACCCCCTGTTCGGCACTGGCTTCTCCATGTGCCCTGGTAGCACCTGCTCCCCTGATGAGCACCCACCATGAGCCATCCAGAGCTGTTGAATTGTGCTGGTTAGCTCCTGGGCTTTCCTCTACTCATCAAAATGAGCTCAGCAAGAACCTGGGCCTCAATATCCATCAGCCCTTTCGCTCACAGAAAGCAACACCATTTTATGAGGGACAACCACGGCACATAATTGTTTTCACAATTTGCTCAAACTTCATTTGTGAGTTGTATCAGTCCTTGGCCTGTGGTGATCTGCTGGGAGGACATTCGAGAGCTCTTTTTCTTTGACGGCTCATTTCCCTCCAGTTTATGTCTCTTTGCTGTATGTACGTGCTCATATATAGTCATTTAGCTTAAATGGTTCTCATATGTTCCTATGAGCTCATAGTGTATTTATAGAAAGTAACTATATTGCTTCTCAGGCTTTATTTTAGTAGCCTTAATGCAGTGTCTTCCAGTCTGTGTCATAAGACAGATATTTCTGGTTTTATGATTTATTTTAAATTTGAAATTATCTTGCTCTAACAGAAAATTTCTGCTAACACACTGCAAAGTACAGTCCAACTAATACAATCACACTAATACTTATTTATTTCTGTCCAAAATATCTTTGTTGAAATAGAATAGGCTTCACTCAGATTCTGCCACAGCTGTATTACAGTAGTTTAGTTATCCTGTGATCAATTAATATCCAAAGCTTTTTGTCCTCTTCTGCCTTCAGTTTGCTGAGTTCCAAGCTCAAGACAGAAATTCTTGCTCTCAGTTCCAGAGCACGTGTTTTTGCCAAATTTTACCCTGATTCTCCTTGAAAGTAATAAATTTTTCTTTATCCTCCTTATAATAATTATGCCTTCTTATTTTAGGGCACCATCATATTTAGTTAATATCCTCTAACTCTTTGTGGCAAAATCACTAATGAAAATGTTAAATTATGTTAGTTCCAAGAACAGTTCTGGAAGAACTCAATAAATTATCTTGTTCAATATGGATATTTGTATTTTATTACAATAGAAGCACTTGTGGACCTGATATTGCATCTTAGCAACACTGAAGTATTTCTGGAAGGAGAGACTTATCTTGGATTATACAATGCTTGCCGATTACTTTAGAGGTAAGGTTTTTCCTCTAAAATCATTAATAAGTATTTTCTTACAATAACAAATGATAAAAATCCCAATGTGGGAGGGTTGAGCAGTTTGAGACAACACAACTATGTTGGAACCATAAAGCAAGACTGACATTAGTCATTAACAAAAACATTATTTGTAGTGGAAATCTGCCATCCTTGTAAGGTAGTTTGGATCCTGCATTTTTCCAGTTCTGTTTAGTGCATGCAAGGGGTTTGTCATGATCATTAAAAATTCACTCTTTTGATAATTTCATTGGATTTGAATTTCAGGATTTAAGTCAGATGAAATTTCTAACCTAGCTTAAAATATGAGGAGGAGGAATTAATGAGAATCTCATCTGCTCTCTGGACAATGAAAGTGTGTTCTTTTTCCCATTTTCATACTGAACAAAAAAGGAAACAGTTTTAATATGTCTTTCTTCACACAGTTTTAAGTTAGTAGTCACCTAACTTATTAGGTGTCACAGAAAAGAGATTTTGCAAAAACTGAACTGCATTATATTGCAAGAGAGGGGGAGTAGATGATGCACATCATCAGTAGTGATGTATCTTTTGTCTTTATAGGCAATTAATAAATCACAACAAAATGAGGGGTTCTTTAGTTTCTATCAGAAAATCATCAATGTACTTTAAAGTATTAAAGACATATGTCAGTCTAGCTAAGTGGGTCAATATAGACCTAGCTCAAAACTGAATTATTATGTCTGCCTTTGAAGAAAACAGTAATATATGAGCTACATATTTTGGCTATTTCTAAAGGATGAGCTCTTCTTAGCAATCTTTTTTGTTCCAATTCACTATTTAAATCTTGGCTATTATTTTGTTTTCTGAGAAGTTACTATGACATTTGCGTGAACTGTGTCGTGTAAATTCAAAGATCTTGTCATGTGAAAGAGAAGATTTTCTCAAACCCTTTGTGTTCGATTAGTCTGTCAGTGCCTTGGGACAGGTGAGACCCTTGTGCACAACCAAGTCTGTTAGAGTCCAGTGATGGGGACCCTTCACTAAAAATCTGCTGGATTGGAGGGCAGCTCAGGGTCACATGGAAACAGAAAGACCCCCTCCCAAGTCTCCACATATTTAATTGGTTTGTTGGTGCCTCAGGGAAGATTCAGGAACACACCCAACAGCATAAGAGAGACCCCCTCCCAGGTCTCCACAGCCAAGATGTTATCTACTGCTGGCAACTGGTAGCCCCTCTGAAGGACTCACACACAGCAATTTATGGAACATTATTTATTAATATAATAGAAAATTGTTAAGGTTAAGGTTTGAAGATTGAAGGTGATAGTATCTGACTGAAAAAAATCTGTTCAAAGCAATATACTAACAAGCTCTAATCACAAAAAATCCTAGCTCGAGCTAAGTGATCTGTGCACAGACTGTGGTTCTTACTCTCTAGGTGTGCCTATGGTGGAGAAAATATGTTCAGCCTGTCGACTGATGCCAGACGCATCAACGGAGTCTTCCCTATCTTCTCCCCATTTTTAACTTACTTTTATACTAATTTTATGTTTAGGTAGAGCTTGAGTGACCAGTCACAGATCATGTTCAGTGGGGGGTGGTCACACTTTGGAGGTGGGTAACATCTGTATTGCATCTGAGGTAGCCTTTGGCAACGGGGGTGGGCATCTGTGATCTCACCATGGTTGCTGGTTTAACAGCAAGAGTCTTTTTCCTCCCTTATTTGACACTTGCTATGTGGCTTATCAGGTACAAGGTATCTCCTGGTACCCCCTTTTGCAAGGATTTCAAGAGACGCTGACCGTGGTGTTTCCATTTCACTCCACCCTCCATTTCAGCCCCCTTAGCATGCATTGTGTGTGGGAAGTCAGGCATGCTGACCACGTTCCATCCAGGAAGTAGCAACAGCAATTTCTCCCTAGAACTTTAAATATTGTTATAGCTATGTCTATAACTTTTCAACCTTGCTCCATCCTCCATTTTCATCTCCCCTTAGCATGTATGCTGATCACAATTTTTGTAACTTTTTTTTTCTTTAATTTTACCTCTGGTCTGTACATTGCTTTCATAGCAACTAACAAACATTACTGTAACATATTTGGGATTGTCAAATAGTCATTACTGGCACCAAAATACATATAAGTAAACCACAACACCTTTGTATTACATTTTCTCTAACTTGTTGGATATTAGGAGGAAATTTTTTACTGTGAGGGTGGTGACCCACTGGAACAAGTTGCCCAGAGAAGCTGTGGCTGCCACATCCCTGAAGTGTCCAAGGCCAGGTTGGACAAGGCACTGGTCTAGTGGAAGGTGTCCCTGCCCATGGCAGGGCAGTTGGAACTAGCTTATCTTTATGGTCCCTTCCAAACCAAACCATTCTGAGATTCTCAGATTTGTAGTGTTCTAAATGGTTATTAGAACAGCAGTAATCAAAGAATGAAATACAGTGTAGCAGTCTTATTGCAGAGATGTAAAGATACCTGATAGTTGAGTGAATTGATCTGGCTGCTGTACCCCTCAGTTTAAGGTGACACTTTAATTGTTACATGTTTTAAGATAACGAACTCTTCTTTTTTCTTTTAACCTTCACTGGTTGCATGAAGAAAATTAACAAAGTAAAAATGGCCCAATCAGAAATTGGAAATATCAGAAACTCATAAGCAGAATTTTCCAGGTATTCTATGGAATATCACAGTAGACCTAAACAGGGGATGAGGATGTTCCATTAATTCTGGGAACTGGGAACTGACTAAAAACTTTCTTACCTTTGAAGGGTGATCTATTAGTAAACTTAGTTTCTTACTATGACTGAGGATTTAATAAAATCTTATCTTCTGTGAAAGTCTTCATAAAACATTTTGAGGTGTCATTCTTTGACGGCTGTATCCTGCAAAAGCAAGTGTGCAGTTAATTAATGGAAAGGATTAAACACATCAGTCACCACAGCAGCAAGGACTATCCTCAGGGATACAAATTTCCCTTCTGAAGGTCCCTGAGAAGCCAGGTTTCAAGCCTCCAGGAAATTATATTTTCCTTAAAATCTAGCTTGAGTTAAATCCAACTAAATTCAACTCTTTTTTTAGCAAAGTGGCTCTTCCAGATGCTCAGTGGAGTAGTCATTCTTAAACCCGATGCTAATGATTAATGTTTGTTTGTAGTGTCTGAACCTCACCTGGGAATAATTGCCATAGCGTTGGGAAACTGCTCTTCTGGGGAGCCACAAATCCCTGTCTTGGGTTCAGTGAAAATATGATGAAGCTGAGGCACTCCAGTGAAGCATTTCAGGTCCAATTTTTTTAGATACTTTTGTCTAATTCTGTTCCTGTGTTCACATTTGAGTTTGAGTTCCAAATCTAGTATAGCACAATGTTATTCTTTATTTGGATTCCAGTTACATCACAGAATTATAGAATCATAAAATGGCTTGGGTTGGAAAGAACTTTTACAGGTCATCTAGCCATGAGCAGGGACATCTTCCACTAGATCAAAGCCTCATCCAACTTGGCCTTGACATCCAGAAGAATCAACTATGTCCATAAGCTAAGACAGCACTAAGGACAGTATCTGTTCCAGAAATTAAACTCCATAAGGTGAGATTCTTGTAATATCTGAAAAAAAAATAAAAAAATTCATCCCCTATGGTCCTCTTACACCTTGATACTTATAACCTAAATGTTTATATGAAGATGTTAGTTCCAAGAAAGTAACACAACCTGCGTTCCTACAAAGACTTGCTCTGTATCGTGTTAAGAAGTACCCATCAGCTCTCAAAATAGCACAAAAAATTACGTCACATAAAATAAAGTGACTTGTACACAGGCACGGAGAAAATCAAGGGCAGAGCCAGGAAAATGTCAAGTTAGGAAAAAGAAAGGGATTCTTAACTTGTGCTGTCTCCACTCCTTGCTCTGTCTCCTGAGCAGGCAGAACTGACTTTCAAGTTTTTCTATCCACAAACCTCTGCAAGGCTGAGTGAGGGAGATAACCCTTCAGTAAATTAGGGGTTTCTAACAATATGGAAGGAGATAAAAACAATCGTTTGTCCTATTTTGGTAGTCTGGGAAAAAGAATAGTCTTTCAGCACCAAAACCAGTAAGTATTGGTGGCAGTGTGCAAACATGCAGAGCTAGGGGAATGCAAGTTTTTGATTCCTGAAATAGAGAAGACAACCGTCTATTTGAAAATAGGGGGGGAAATTGATGCACGTGGATGTAATCTGAGGAAATATTTCACAGTAATCTAATCTAGAACTAATTTTAAAACCCTCACACCAAGAAAAAAGGTTGTTGGTGGGTCATCACAGGTGTGCAGCAGCAAACATTCCCTTTCCTGTAGGCTCGCTGCTAAAGCACTCACACTGTAGGTGATAAATCATGGTCTTGTTTCAAAGAAGAATGAGGCTCAGCAGAACAGGCTTTGTGCATGTGGTGTTCAGTGAACCCAGCAGCCAAGGTGATATGGGTAGAAGAGATAATACCATAATTTTCCAATTCTTTTTCACTTGCAGGATCCCAAGTGTCTCCCTGAGCAACAGGTATTTGGGCAGATACTACACTCTAAGCTGAGCACACATATAAAGGTCAGGAACTGGGCTGCATACTTTTCTCAGCATTGAGTTCTTGATTTCATTTCACCTCCTCTGCTTTATTTCATCCCACCACCTCTGCTTTTATCTTCTTTGCTATCAGTTCACTGCAGCAGTGAATGCAAAGACAAAAATGTCATTGCAACTTCAGTCATTAATTGTATATAGTGATAAGTATAAAAATTTGATAAAATTCTATCCACTGCTGTTGGGTCTCGTGATGTGAAAACTGCTCTACATCAGATCCAAGTCTGGCACTGGCAGTGCTTTCACAGCCTGAAGGTCTGCCACAAAATCACTCATCTACATTAAAAGTCACACCCATCTAATAGCCATTCCCATCTAAAATCCACTCCCATTTCTGAGATAAAATTTTCTTTCTGTTTGATTTTTCATCAAGCAAAAAGCTTAACCATGGCATGTTAGAAGCACAGAATTCAGTTTAGTTCAGACCTTGTGCTTAAACTTAATTCACTTCAGAAGAACCTGCTTATTCCGGTTAAGTGCTCCAATTTGAAAATAAAATCAATCCCTTCTGTCTGAGGCAAGTGAGAAAATCTCATGCTCTGTCTGAGAAAAAAGGGTTATGAACTTCATCACACCTCAGATGAGATTGCACAAGCACCTATTACACACATCTGCTAACTTTGTAATACACTGTTGTAGAAAATGCAGAAATTAAAAAGGATTTTCTTATTCTGCAAAAGAAATTGACATGTGTGTGCAGTGAAGAAATAAAAAAGAGCAATATGGTTTCATAAGATAAAGAAGCTTGTGATTAATTTAAATCACTTGCTTGGAGTTAAACCTTTAGATAATTGACTTTTTGAAGGGTGGGCCAGATCCATAGAGTAAGCGATCATTTACAGGCTGAAATTCTATTCCATTACTGTTGGTAAACACAAACATAAAATAAAATCTTTTTCCAGGTCCATTCAATACTGCCTCTTTAAATTTTAAAGAGCTGCTTCTTATGTCGGACTCTCAAAGGAAAGGAGCTAGGCTGGATCAGCAAGTTTGCTGTACAGGCATTCTGTAACTATATACGGATTTGGAAAGAAACTTAAGCCATGTGAAGCTTGAATAGTAATATTTCACAGCTAGGAACTAGCAAGAACTAATTGAGCTTCTTTCTATGAAAGGATACAACCAGAAATTCAAGAATTGATTTATTCAAGAGGAAACTGAATGGGAGCCAGGTGCCCCAGCTGCCCCTTGTCCAGGCACATGGGCTTGTCCTGGTCCCAAAATCTCAGCATTCCGAGCCCTACTGAAAAAAGCCCTGCTTGGGAACAGTGTTTATCTTGCTGATCAACTCTGCCTAGCACTGAAAATACATTTTAAAAATAACACTGAAAAAGATCAGTGGCTTTCTGCAAATGCTGAGGACTGTGTAGACATATAATTAATCTGGTCTTGCACTTACGGAAACTTGGCCTTCCTGCCCGGGATGGTTTTGGCCAAGGGTGTGTTCTCGCTGCCTTTTGTTTTTAAGAAACAAATGAGTTGTTATTTATTGCTGAGTGAAATGGCAAGCACTATTAATATCTTAGTGCTGACAAAGAAAGCCTTTTCCCAGTTTGCTGTACTTTTTCCCTCTTTCTGTGGAAATTCCTGCTCTCTTTCCATAAACAGATGCAAACAGACTAAACATTTCCCACAAAATAAGGCAGTGAGTACAAGGCAGCGAGTACAAGGCACCCAGAGCCGTGTTATCTTGCTGATCAAAAGAGATATTTTATTGTATGTCTGCACTGTCAAAGCACAAAATTTCACCAAGATGAGAAGTTTTGTGTCAGGGTGTTTGTCTGAAGCCAATTTTAAGCTGTGCTGCGTAAAGACGAAAGGCATTCAGGTGCAAACTGATGAAGTAGAAGGGTTTTTTGACTCCCATCTTCCCAGCTACACCACATAATGCCATTTTTTTCCCCTCAGACTCGCAGCTACAAACCCCTTTTGTGAATATGAGTGACTGTGGTGCTGACCTGCCCTGCCCTGCCCTGCCCAGAGAGCCAAAGCCCTGTAGGAGATGGGGATGCTCTTTGGTGGCCTGAACAAGATCAAGGAACCTGCACACACCGAAATTGCTAGAATTAGTTAAGCTAGAATTAATTATAAGAAAAAAATAAGAGTTTAGGGATTTATATATTTGAAGGCTCTCTGAGCCTTTTAATATTGGGCAGACACACTATACTCAGCATACCAAACACTGTATACCAAATCTCAGGGCAAAACTGAGTTGATGTCCCTGAAATAGCTGACCTTTGAAGCAAAAATGCTTTGCAATCCCTGACTAGTGGAAGCTGCCACCACCAAGTCAGAGACAGGCTGGGAAAACTGAACATGAGCATTCCTCAGTGCTATGAGAAGAATGATATGACTTCAACCTGATAGTTTTTGTTCATTTGTTTTGTGCTGAATGTTTACTGAAGCTCTGTCCTTTGGAGTCGATGATTTAAACACAGGATTACGCTGCCTAGAGGTCTTTTTTTCCCTGATATGAAAAGTATGGCAAATATTCTAGTTTTCACTCTTTCAGTTTATCCCTGCTTTCTATCCCAGCAGCACTGGAATTGTGAAACTGCCATCATCTACTAGAGTTGGTCAAATATAGGCACAACAATAACTGCAAGAAATAAAGGAAAGGAAATGCTGGTGTTACCATAACCTTGTGTGTCTATAGTGAATTTTATTATGCAGCTAGAGATATACAGCTTTATTTCCTGGTGTCATGATCTGCTTGATAGCAGGCATGGTGTTCATTATAAATTCTTGTCAGGTTGAACAAACACACCAGTCCATGTGTCAGGGAATTTTCTGCTTTACTGTAGAATTGTTTTAACTCTGGCAACTAGCCCCCTACTTAGTCTCAAAAGCCTTGGCTCACAAGCCCTGAATTTTTACAACACACTTCAACAACTCCCACAAGCAAACTTCTGTATACAATAATGGGTATAATATGATAGCTACACTTTTTCAAGACAAAGCAAGACAGGAGACAAATAAATGCAGAAGAGAGAGAAAGAGAAGAAAGAAGACCACCAGGTCTTAGATCCTGGGTTGGTCCTGCTGCATGGGTGGTTCAAATCTGGGGTAGTGAGACAAACAGAAAGGGAGGAAAAAGAGAGGGGGACTGATCTGCTTCCTTTTACAGTTAACCTGGTGCATGCCTCTCATGCAAACTAGATTTTTCATGCCATTTGGTCCACATCAGCCACTTCAAGCCTTCCAGGAACTGAGCTGGGGTGGGGGCAGTTGATGCAGGTGCAATGAGCATAAGTCTCACGGCAGAAAAAAAGCTGGATGAGCACAGTGCTGCCCCTCCTCTGGGGGACCTGTTGTCCAATCACAACATTCCAGTTGCAACTGTCAGTCAGAATGTTTGAGAAAAAACATTCTTACATGCTTATGCCTGATCCGCCACATCTGGTCATACGAGCCTGAAGCTGTGGTACAGTAATTCAAAACATTGATTGGATGTAAGAAATGTTAGGAAGAATTATTTGAGGAAATATAATAGTTTAAACTAAAGTTTAAGCAAGATAAAGTAAGCAGTAGTTTCCTGAAAAAGAAACCCAAAGCAAGCAAACAAAACAAAATAATCAAACCCAAATGTACTCAAAAAATCCAAGGAAGTCCCTTCCACACATCATGCCATTGATGCTATGTGGAGTGAGTTGTGCTCACCACACAGCAAGCTTGAATTGGAAACCCCAATTGCCCAGGGATCTTTGAATTCATCACAGCTTGGAGGGATCTCTGGATTTCCTTAGGCTTCCCCCTGGAGAGGTCTCACAGCAGTAAGTGAGTGCTGTGCTGTGGAGTCACTCCCTGCCCTGTTCCATGCAGACAGGTGGAGATCTGGGGAGACCCTGGATCACTCCCAGCACTGATGGTTGAAGTGTGCTGGCCATGTACACAGGCACCACCTCAACAGCCAGCTACACCTTGGTTGTAGCCATGGGACAAACCTGAATTCCATCCTTATAGTTGTGCTGGTTTTGTCTAGGATAGAGTCAATTCTCTTCGTAGTAGCTGACATAGGCTAGGCTCTGGATTTGTGCTGAGAACACTGTCAGTAATACTGGGACGTTTTTGTTATTGCTGAGCAATTCTTACACAGTCAAGGCTTTTTCTGTCTCCCACCTTACAAGCAAGGAGGCTGAGGGGCACAAGAAGTTGGGAGGGGACGCAGCTGGGACAGCTGGCCCCAACTGACCTGACAGATATTCCAGACCACTTGGTGTCATGCTCAGCATATGAAGCTGAACAAAAAAGAAGAAAGGGGGTCAGGGAGGACATATTTGGAGTGATAGTGTTTGTCTTCCCAAGACACTGTTACAGGAGGTAAAGTCTTGCATCCCTGGAGAAGGTTGAACACCTGCTTGCCCGTGGGAAGTGGGAATTGAATTCCTTATTTTGCCTTGATTGTGTACGACTTCTGCTTTACCTATTCAACTGTCTTTATCTCAACCCAATAGTTTTCTCACTTTTACTTTTCTGACTCTCACCCTCATCTCACTGGAGGAGAGAGAGTGAAAAACAGCTGTGTAGGGCTTAGCTACTGACTGTGGTTAAGCCATGTCAATAGTATAAGAATTAATATTATAATACTGATTTAAATTTCACAGACCTTGCCACAGGCCTTTCATGGAGTGTTGAGTAGTCATACTACCACTGAGGTTTAGTTTTGTTTGCATTTTTTAAAAATGGATTTTCCCTCAGTACTTCTGGAAATGACTGGCTAAGATTATTCATGTTCAATGAAACGAGTGCTAAAATTTTCATCATCAGGAACAAAACTGCTCCTCTCTGTCCTGTGTACTTTTAAAGGTTCTCTAGCTCCCACTCTGCTGAAACACATCTCCTGCAGAGTAACTCAGAATGGTTTGCAACCATCACCATGTTTCCTGTCCTGTTTAAGAGCAGGACATATCTGTGAAAGGTTTGGCTGACCTGTAAAAAAATGTGAGGATTCAATCAGCATGGTCCAACCCGTTGCCTTGACCACAGACAGATCCGACCCACTGCTCTTCTCCCAGAGGAGACAGGGAACAGCTGTCTGAGCTGCAAATGAAAACAGGGCTGCTAAAGGCTTCCTCCTGTTCCACTCCAGCCATCGCACCATGAAAGCAATGGCTTCAGGCATGGCAGCACCTGGGCATTACTGCCAGCCCCAAGTGGCACGTAGCTGGGCTTCCAGGTTGGCACAAAGCCACAAGAGTCAGTGGGTAGGGAAAAAAGGCTGTGGTTAGAACGTGAAACTGTAGTGAAATACAGGCCTGGGTCAGCTACCTATGGAGCTACAAGGCACTCAGCTTGTTGGCCTCCTTACTGGCACTGTAAGCCTGGAACTATGCACATATACACACACACACACACAAATATATATACATATATATGCACACACATATATATGTATGTAGGTATATATGTATGTAATGTATGTAGTGAAGGTGGTGAAACATTGGCACAGGTTGCCCAGAGAGGTGGTAGATGCCCTGTAAATATTCAAAGTCAGGTTGGACAGGGCTCTAGACAACCTGTTCTAGTTGAAGATGTCTCTGCTTATGGCGTGGGGCTTGGACTAGATGACCTTTGAAGGACAATCCAAATCGTTCTACAGTTCTATGAGATGTATATGTATATATACAGAAGAGATTCTGCTATAGAGTGTTTCTAGCTGTGTGCATGGCTAAGAATTAGCGCAAGGGATGGATCAGCAGCAAGCACTGTCTCTGATATTTTAGCATTCAAACATCAGGGGAATGTTGCCTTTACAAGGTGCATAAGTGAACGGTTTAAATATTTCATAGTGATGTCATGCTATGAAGTTAAGTCCTATTTTTTTTCAGGTTTAAACTTAATGGAAAAGGTAAAAAATATTTCATCTGTATGGCTACTGCTATGCCTCTAAGTCATGTGCTGCACAGAGCTGCTGTGTCCCTGCACGTGCTGTACATCCACTGCACATGCCCATGTAGCTGTGGTGCAGAAGTTACAGCTCCCCTGTGGTTATGAGAAATCACATTGTCGTGGTCCCATTCTAAATATGACCCACAAAAGTCAAAGTGTACAACTAAAAGAACCTCTTAAATAATGTTTGCAAAATCCTGTAAGGTAAAACATATCTTCTCATCTACGCAAGCGTGGCAGTCTTAACTTACATCCAAGTGTGCCTTGGGATCCTGCAAAGCTTTCAGGAAAGATTTGATACTTTCTTTTTCCTGTCTGAGTGGTGCAAGTAGCAGCAACAGTAGATACTGGTTTTTTAGTAGATGAGGTTGCTGAAAGGCAATATTTTGATTATGTTAAATAGCTGCTAGCCTCAGATGTCCAAGAATTTGAACTGTTGATCTTTTACATGGATTTTTTTCCTGACGAAAAATATTTAGTTAACACTCTCCATTACATACATTTTAAATATACAGTTTCCTGACACTTTCTCGACACTTTCTCTTTGATCTTTACTAATTTGCAAGCATATCTGTCCATACTTGTCTTTCTCACCTTCGCAGTCATTGTGAGAAAATGCTTTTTTCACTTCTTTCTGGCTTGTACTTGTTTCTATTTTGTTCTGATATGGTCAGCTTCTAGTGTTACATGTGTTTTAAATAGGTAAGACAGAATTTCTACAATTTTTTTTTTGGTTACCCTTAAAGTGACTGGTATAGTTTCGGAAGTATACAACAATTAGTGGGAAAGGGAGAAAGGGCTGAGATGCGTCAGAGGGACATGTGGTCAACCCATTTTCCAGACCTCCCCTCAGGAGATCATCCATGATGTTTGAAACTTGCTGGCTCACCTGGGTGACCCACTAGTGGAGATGTCTGTACAGAAAACATCTGCTTCCTGCCTCGTCTTGTGAGGGCAGCACGTGCTCTGCCTTGTGAATGTAACCCTGCTGAGTTTGGTAGGACACGAACACAGTTAAATACAGACAGGATTGTTTCCTTCAGCCTTAATTTGTCTAAAAGCACAGATGGAAATGGACTCAAGTTGCACTAGGGCAGGGTTAGATTGGATATAGAAAAAAAATTTTCACTAAAAGGTTTGTTAAGCACTGGAACAGGCTGCCCAGGGAAATGGTGAATTCACCCTCCACCCCTGGGGCTATTGAAAAGCCAATGGCATTATGTTGCCTGTTGAGATTTTCTCTGCCTCTCTCTTTTCTTAAGATGCAGATGTCTTGATGGTTCTCATTGCCTTGGCTGATGTGCAGGCGATGAGTGCTGAAGAACTCCTGTTTTGGGTTTGTTACAGTGTCACAGAAACATGTGCTGGCTTCTCTCAAAAGTTCTGGTGGTTAAGGCTGCCTACTTTCAATACCCCCACCAGCTCTGGCATGTACCAGCTTTCTCCAAAGAGTGATCTTCAAGATCCTGAGTTGTTCCTAATCAAATCATACCACTAATTCTTTGAAAATGTTTGATAACATATATTGATAACAATAATAAATGCCGACACTTTTGCACACCTCATCAGAAACAAACCTCTGCTGAAAATTTGTATCAGAAGGATTCTTTGCCATGATGATTTTTCTCATGCATCAACTTTATCCCAAGGCTACCCATCAAATACCAATAATTAGCTGGTGGTCAGAGAGAACTGTTAGAAAGCACTACGCAGGCTGTAATTTGATTAACAACTTCATTTTCTAAATCATCTGGAATTAACACAATGAACAATCTTGGAATTACAATTCATATCTGGAAATGCCTAACATTTCTGGAAAATTACTTTAACGGAAAAGAAAATAATGTTTCCTGTATTATTCATTGTGTTAATTCATAGATTACTCACAGGGCCTCCACCAAAAAGAAAAGTAAAAGAGAAAAGGCAACTGTTTGCTAGTATGCAAGTAAGCCAAGTGCCAGCAAGCCAGTTACAATATAGAGCAATATATTTCCAAGATCCACGTTTGACAGTGCCCCATCAAAAGCATGAGCAAAGAACCCATCACTTTCAACAAGAGCTAGAGAGCGGTGGTTTAGGAAATGCAGTCCTTGGTATCTCTCTCTGAGAGTCTTAGTTAATAAAGTAGTTAGTTTCTCCATTAATGCTGAAGCATCATCAGACTCGTAATCCTTTTTTTGCAGCAGAAGCCACGGCAGCAAATGTCCAGATGCCATTCTCAGGGCCATGCTCACATTCTTGGCAGTGAATTAAGAGTAAAAAAGGATCAGCTCCTGCTATACCCTCTGTTTGGCCACTACTGATGCTACCTGCAGATTTAATATTGGCAATTTAGTTACACAGGGTGTTCCCTGGGAGAGGAGCAGGAGGGGAAAGTGGAGCAATCCTGTAGTTGTAGACAGGCTCCCTTTCCTCTCAAGGGGGCTGGAAGTTGTTCAGCCTGGAAGAGAGAAGGATCTGGGACCTTAGAGCCCCTTCCACTGCCTAAAGGGGGCTACAAGAAAGGTGGGGACCTACTTTTTAGCAAGGTCTGTTGCAACTAGATAAGAGATAATGGCTTTAAACTAAAAAAGAGGATGTTTAGAATAAATATAAGGAAGAAATTTTTTACTATGAGAGTGGTGAAAGACTGGCACAAGCTGCCCAGAGAGGTGGTGGATGCCCCCTCTCTGAAATACTCAAACTCAGATTGGATGGAGCTCCATCTAGTTGAAGATGTCCCTTCTCATTGCAGGGAGGTTGGACTAAATGACCTTTAAAGGTCCCCTCCAACCCAAACTACTGTATCATAGACAGCACATGTTGCAGCCATTTAACCCACAGAGGTGTACTCCAGGCTGCTCTTGGGGAGAGGATAAGATGTCCTGCCCTGCCTCCCAGACACTTCTTTTTGAATATACCCTCTTAATTTTAATCTCAAACAGTTGTCACAGCATTGCTTTGGTTTTGCTGAACCTTCTTAGGGCTCTGAATAGGAAATTGTTTAAATGCCTCCAAAGCTGCTTACTGTGAAACAGAAGCATTTATTCTGTTACTAGAGGGAATCTGCTTTTCTGTGCGCTTCTGTGGGTTTGGGCACTGAGATCCTTTTGCATATTGACACTCAGGCAAAACCTATCTATTCTTGTAGGAAACTCTTCCAAATTTGCCAAGGTACTACAGCACTGCTGTCTCAGACTTTCCAGCACCCAGAAAAGACACTGCCTAGGCAAAGCTTGCACAGGTTGTGTGCTGGCACAATCTCTGGGAGCATAAACCACAGTGGGATTAAAGAACTTGAACGAACAGATAAGTGAGACCAAACACGGTGTTCAGAGGCTGTGAGTGACACCAAATGGGGCTTTCTCATCCAAGGCAACCAAGCTGCAAGAGCTGTAATATTTCCTAAGCCGAAAAAGTTTAAAGCCAATCATAGGTCTTTGCTTCTTGACCATAAATGTGGAAGCAGGCAGGTCATGTTCCTGCAGCTTTGAGAAGCACCCCACGCACTGTGGTTCAGAGTCAGGGCAAACAGTCATGCTGGAGCTCCAGGTCAAGCTGCAGAGGCAAATTTCACCAGCATCCATCGCATCCTCTGCAGAAGGATCTGCAGAGCCACAAGGAAATAACCTTGAATGCCAATTCCTAAGCCATGCCATTCCAAATAAGTCATAAATTGTCAAGCTGCAGAGGCAAATTTCCCCAGCATCCATCGCATCCTCTGCAGAAGGATCTGCAGAGCCACAAGGAAATAGCCTTGAATGCCAATTCCTAAGCCATGCCATTCCAAATAAGTCATAAATTGTAGTAGGAGGTATAAATTCCATATTGATATTCTGCACCAGCCTCAAGCACGGGAGAATAACGCACTGTTCAGGCTGCTGAATGAGTGCTCTGTGTGCACCGGGTCATTAAAAACCTGTGGAACAGTCAACCATGGCTGCACAAAAATAAATATGCAGCTGACTGTAAGTAATTCCTTCACCTGCTTTTTCAAGTAGAATTTTATAAAAATGTTTGTTAAAGGGAATGCTGGGATTTTTTTTTAACACAGAGATTTTGATATATTTGAATTGAAACCATATGTCTGGGTTTATGCTGCTCACATACAAAGTCTGGCTAGTTTTAAGTTTAATGCACTGTTAAAAACACCTAAATAAAAATCTGAGTGAATGTGTTAGGATACAAAAAGGACATTTTTCAACTCCTAAAAAATATATCTGTGAATACAAATGAATTTTACTATAGAAGCATGATTGAGTCTATTCTTTTTACGCTACAGTTGGAAAGGTATGGCTGAGAGGAGATTAAACTAGTTAAATTCTACAATTTTTTTTACATTTTCCATCTTATCTTACTTTTATCTGTACAGAGGATACTATCACATATATTTCAGTTTTACCTGAGGCAGGAAGGCTAATCCTTTGTGGAGACATGTTTAATAAAACTACATGCAGTTGGTTAGCCTAAACAGGTAGGCTCCTCCTTTAAATTCATGAGAAAAGAATTTAAATGATTAGTGAGAAGAGGAAATTTGATGACTAACCAGTATAAATGTGTCAGGATCTAGCTTTTGTTCAGGAATTCATGCCTGACCTTAATATATAAGATTATGTGTATAAATCAGAAAATACCATGCTTATAAAGGTGGTAAAACTGGAAATTCTTTAGTGTGTTTAAATTGTTGGGGAAATGACCTAAAGAACTGGTGGCTTTCACTAAAGCTGGTGAAATCCAGCTTTCAAAAAATTTATGTTCTCAAGACCCTGCCTCAAATGAATACATTAGATCACAGGTCTACAAATCCTGAGAAACTGTATAAATGGATTAATCCCATCGGAGATGACATCAGCGTTTCCTCACCGGACTCTTCTAGATTTCTTCCAAGGCTTTTATTTAAATTCTTTGCTAGCCCTGCCTGAGAAGGACATGTCAGATTGTAAGCTTTCTCTATTTTGTGAGACAGGGAGAGAAGGAAAAAGAAACATTGGGGGTTTTAAAATCTTATTGTACTCCTAACAGGTTAGATGGAAGGAGAAAGTATTTTTTTATAAATAATTAGTGAACTATGTTTCTGTAACGACTGCAAAGTATGTGTTTCCACATGCAGCCTTTTCATGCTTACAAAGAACATTAAAAATAACACAGAAAGGATTGAAAATCAAATCAACATGTCAAAAGCATGATATGCTCTCTCTGTAACAAACCGCATTTATAGTAATTGGAAAACTTCTCTATGTGCTGGCCAGCAATGATGTTTTTTAAAGTGTTTTCATTTCCACTGAGGAAGTGTTATTATTTCCACTTCAGGAGCCTTGCTGAAGAGATGCTAGCAAAATCCCTTTTGGGGTTGAAGGTTTTTCATCAACAGACAGAAACTGCACTACTAAAAAACCAGTATACATATTTGCTTCAACTCTCTTTTAACCTTTTCCCTTCTTAGGAAGCATCCAGATGCATCACTTCACTTTATAAAAATAAACTGAGCATAGCCTCAGTTTTCTGCTTTAAGGAAATTATATTTCCATAAAGTAAACCAGCACCCAGTACAGAGATGGGCTGTGGTAAAATCTTTTTCCATATTTTTTTGCCAAGGCCAAGCTAATTTTGGTGTTGGCTAAAGCTGAAGTAGGTTCAATATTAATTGCAAGCTCTTCTGAGACAACCAGCCTGACAGACCTTTTCCATTAGCTGTATTCACATTCAGCCTCATACCCAATCTTTCTGTAGCTACTTGTGTTTTTTGAATTTATGTTTTCTGTACTGCTCATCCAAGACAGGACAGTGCTAACGGACTCAGAGGATTCTGTGCCCAGACGCAGATGTGATTTCAACCTGAAGTTTGTGAAGGAGAAAATGGTTATCTGAACCAGTTAGCTTAAATAAGCTAACAATAAAGTTGTTTTCTCTACAAATTTGTTTCTGAGATATCTGTTGGTCAGCTGTTCCAATTCTGAATTAAATATGCCTTTCTGAGAAATTTGAAATGTTGGTGAAACCCCAGACATGCTTCTGGTCCTGGAACATTCAGTATGGTTTGGGCTTCAGCATACTGATTCTGAATTTCTGCTGTATTGCAAAGTTATACTGAATGAATACTAAATGTGTTATAAAAGCTTCATTTCCCAAAACTTTTTTTTTCACTCTACAGAATTTCTGGTATGTTCTTATGGCAATTTTCCTGCAAAAACCCCTGGCATTACTCTTTCATGGACTATTTCATGCCCCCCTCACTTGATGCCATTTGACCATTTAGCACTGCACCCTAAAATTAGAAATTACACACTTTTTAGTCTCATTTTTAAACAAGGTATCTTTATGTAAAGCCATAGTACACTTCATAGCAGGAAAATAGAAGCCAGTAGTCAGAAAACATTTATATTCTAAAGCCTGTGGGGCCTTTAGGACCACATAATGCATTTCTGTTCTCCAAATAAATGGCCATTTACATCTGAAATATTCTGATGTTGCAAAGTTTACCATGATCTACAACAGAAATAGCAACTACATGTGAGCCAAAAACCAAAGATGAAGCATAGTTTGCAGAGGGAGATGTATAAAATTGTCACCTGAAATCCAGTGCTGAGCTGTGCATTTGCCATCAGTTTATAGGCAATTTCTGGGCTGGAGGCTGATTTTGGTGCTGTTGCATATGAGGTTATGCACAGTGAATTTTCTAGTTCTTTATATTACTTTAAACTAACGTTGTTCAGTGGAAAAACAATGGCTTTACCACAGCAGAGTATATCATGCCAAGTATTTGTAAGACAACTGTACCAGTATGCTGCTTTATTTTTGCTTCCTGTATTTTTTCCTCATTTTTACAGAAGGAACTTTTAAATGCTTAAGCAGGCATGGAGGATAAAATACTGAAATCAACGGGTCTTTTGACAATGTCAGGATTTAAATGAGGTCCTTCATGGGAGCATGCCACAAGAAAGATCTATTTCTAGGATGCATCCCAGAAGCTCCCCAGATATCTGATGTCATGCAACTATCCCTATGGACTCTCAGCAGAAAATGCAACATTCAGCAGATAAATGGCTGGCTCTCTTCCCTGGTTCTCTGCACCCCAGGTTTCTGGTATTCCTGAGAAATTCCCTTCTCTCTTCCTTCAGTTTTATTGCCCTCTGAACTCCCAGCTATTGCCAGAAATTACTTTACAAAGTTCTATACTGACTGATTTTTATGTTGTTACTTCAGCCTTTGCTGTGGTGTTCCTGCTGCTGTGAACTGTGATGAAAATTTCAGACCCTTCAACTCAAGTCTTGATAGATAAAGGTAATTGTTACTTTCAGTGCATGAAAAAATTAACCTGACTTTCATTTGTATGCACATGGTTTCACGGACAGTTGAAGGGTATTCATATTAGATTATCTCATTGCAGTCTTTTGTCTTTTAGGTGTGATTTTGGAATGAATAATGGCTACTCATTCACAGTCTTGTTCTGTCAGCATGAGCCTTCATCTTTTCCACCGTTTGACAGTTTTCAGTTAAAACTTAGAATTCTGTTGCTTTGTAATCCTGACCCATAATAGGTATTGCTTTTATCAGGCCGTTGTGTATCTTTCATCAAGTTCCAGTTTTTACCAAAGCTATGCCCACTGAGTCACTAAGACTGCAGATCCCGAATTGCAGACTTCCTTCGAAAGCAGACATTCCAAGTCTGCTTTCCATTGGGGCGAGACTATTTGAATATAAAATTTAAATTAAACCTGGATAATGTGTGCCCGATTGAAAACAGCAGTGGCAGACAGTCAGCAGCCGCAGCACAGAACAGCATACACCTCTTAATCTCTAAATGTACAAAAAGACAAAATATTTACTAAGGCTAGGGGTTTTTTTTTACCCTCCGTGGCACTGGTGAAAGCATAACCATGCTGACAAAGCTGTAGCTGGGTGATTTACAGTGCAGTACTTCCATGAGGAGATGTCAAAAGCAGAATCCACTACAACCCAAGTACGAGCCAAGTCAGCTAACTGTCAGTAATACCCACCTGAGTGGAAATGGATGGAGACAATGTACTATGATTTGCAAAGAACAAGGATCCAAACAAAACATTAGGTGAAACAAGAGCATCTTGGGAATGAAATTGTTTCAAGGAGCCCATGCTGGCTAACACAGAACAAGGACAAATACAAACAGCCTCAATTGAATAAGCTTTAAACATTTTATAGAAAGCTGAAGCATGGTACCTTAGCCTAAACCAACTTATTTCCATGAGTGTTTTTTTAACTTAATTACAACTTTAAAATGTTTCCAAAGGAGTGGAGTGCTTCTGTTACAATAGCTTGTCTGGCCTGGCTTCTCAACAGAAAGTTGCCTGGAAAGAGAAGCTGCCTAGACACTGCAAATACTGCTCATCTTGAGGTGTCTGTGTTTGTGATCTCAAGTGACTCCAGAACTTGCAGAGACTACCTTAAATCAATTCATTAAGTGAAGGCTTCAGTTATTACTCTTGCTGTCTCTGGTTAGTTTTTTGTTGGTTGTCTGACTGGTTGTTTATTTTTTGCTTTTGTCTCTTGGTGTTAGTCTTATGACCTTCTGCGCTTATGTAAAGGGCTTCAGTAGGCTCTGAAGTCAACACCCAGGCACACTGATATCACAGGGTAACACACAGTATCAAAGGCCATACTGAAGTGACAGCTTGCACTCAGTAGCTATGTGTCTTACATTAAAGGGCCTGGCTATGTGGTTAAGCCCATCACTGAGCTCCCAGGAACCCACCAGACACATGGGAATGGGTGCCTCCCTGAATCCCCTCAAGGAACAGTCTGCAAAGAAGGGAGCAGCTTGTGGAGCTCAGTACACTTGAAACTGAGATGAGCAGCTGGTCTCTACAGCAGCTATTTTCTTCTCGTGTGCCCAGAGACAGGAGAGATTGTGATTACAGAACGAAGCTGAGGTGAAGGAAGGGACTCATGACTGCATTTGAATTATAGGTGTCTAAAGTGATGGCAGCATAAGAACTGGTAGACCCAAATGCCCCTAAGCCCCATAAGCCTTTAATCTACAATACCTGGAATAATAGTGAAAAAAGCAGAGATACATCTGAAGTGTCTGGCTTATTTTCCCAACAAAGTTAACTGTAAGCACCATAGTTATTTACAATATGCAGAAAGTGTCAATATGATAGTTAAAGTACTTAATTACTTTATAGAGGCAATATAAATATTGTTGCATGCAAATCTCCCACAAACAGCGGCAGGAGTTTTAACTCTAGATGACTGCAGGATCTGGTATAATCTTTGCTAGGTAGTGATTTTTTCCATGAAAGAGGCAAGATGATGTGAAAAGAGTTGGCAACTTTACAGACCCTTTCTTTTTGTGATCTCACCTTGATTTAGCAATTTAAAAATGGTAAAGGCAGATTTCTAAAAGCTACATACAAGGGTCCAGCCGTGCAGCAAATCTGCTACTAGATTCACCCAAAATATTGTTTCATGAAAAAGAAACGCTTCTTACAAAGTCAGCCCCATAAGAGGCACTGTAATGGGGTTTTCCTTAAAACACATCAGACATTTTGTTTAAGAACAAATTTTGTGTTTCATTTTTCTATCTTACCCTATCAAGGTTTATTGTTTTACGCTTTATACTTCATTTTTCTATCTTACCCTATCAAGGTTTATTGTTTTACACTTTCTACTTCATTTTTCTATCTTACCCTATCAAGGTTTATTGTTTTACACTTTATACTTGATCCTGCAACTTTTTTCCATCCAGGTTTTTGATCAATGCCAAACTATGTGGCCTGAGCAACTTCGAGAAGTCCTTCTGTCCCAAGCCCCGTGTTTGAGCTGCTGTACAGATCAGACCGTGAGCAAAGCAGTCATTTCTAACGGGAAGAAGAGCAGCGCTCAGCAACGTCAGGTTTAGGGGGTTTTCTTTCTCAAGAGGAGAAAGGTGTACGCGTATCCCTCGCTCCCCGCGGCTGACCCCTCCGCGCTGCGGGGCGCTGCGGGGGCGGTGCCGGCGGGGCCCTGCGGCCGGTGCCCGGGGAGGGGGCGGCCCAGCCCA
>VWPU01013491.1:0-21957 GCA_013398955.1 Callaeas wilsoni
CCCCCCGGCAGCCCCGGACCCCGCGGGCCCCGGCGCCAACGGCGGCAACCCCGGCGGGGGCCCGGAGCAGAGGGGGAGCGGCGGGGCCGAGGAGAAGCCCGCAGCACCCCCGGAGCTGCTGCAGAGCGCAGGTGAGTGCGGGGCTGCGCGGGGGACGGGGTGCCTTGTAGGGGCTGACCTGGAACGCAGGCTAGACAGAGTTAAAGCAAAAAGGGTAGGTATTTACTGAAAGGCCTTCACAGGGTGAAGACTTCCCTTGGGCAGTGCAGGAGTTTCTCAGAGACTGCACCCAGAATGGACACAGCCACACGTTTTTGGGACAGATAGAAGTTCTGTCCATTTGCACATCAGAGGTTAATTGTCCAATTACAGCTTCAGGCAGTGCAGTCCCATTCTCTCAGTTTGCTCCCTCCCAAATCACTTTTGTTTCCATTTCTCGGGGCCTGAGACAGTGAGGTGTCCTTGATTCTCAGGCCTGGAGAGGAATTGTCTGACCAAAATGGGAAAAGCAGTTGCTAACACTCTACATGGAGCTCAGAGTTATACACTAAAGAATTGCAGGACTACAAATATGTGAAAATATAAAAGCTAAAATCCTAAGGCATCAGAGGGTTGGAACGAGGTGTCTTCAGGAAATCCCAGGAGCTGCTCTCCATGAACACCATAAAATGTAGGCACTGCAGCCGAGGCCGACAGCTGCTTTTTGGTTTCTAACAGCTGAGTGATACATAGGCTTGTATTCACCAAGATTTCAGTTCCAGATGTTTCATTTCACCATTTCCATTTACTGCATCAGTGGGGTGTTTGTCGTCAACATACGATTCCATAACTTCATGCAACTCTTGGAAGCAAGGAGGAAAAGTGGGTGTATCAGTAATGACAAATACTTAGGATGCCTTTTATACTAGTAGAATCACTGGTATTCTGCTTTGGTCTTGCCACAGACTTTTGATTTTGTAAATTATTTCCATTTATTGACTTAATTATGATATTTTGAATTAATCCTAATAATACTATTTCCCTCTCTAAATAACCTTCATCCTCCAAGGAAATTGCTGAATAACCTCCAGAACAGAAGAAAAAAACCAACCAAACAAAACAACACCAAACCCCCATTTGTCTAGGGAAAAACTTAAATGCTCATTTCAGAGAAATTAATGAAAAAGTTAACTGCATTCAATTTGAGAACATAAAATGTGTTTATATCTGAGCTTTGCTATTTTAATTTGAGCATCTGGCAGAGTTTATATATGACATTGATGCTATTTCTTGGTGCCATTTTTAATTTACTGAATCTGGTGTGGATATAAACCTATCACTCTTGAAGTGAGCTGAGTGAGTATTGTGCTTTACAACATGAATTAGACACAGAAGATAAAATCATGGATGATAAAATCCACAGAAGTCAGGGGAACTGGATACTTCAGCCTCAATGTGACTTTCTCCATGGCTGTTAGATGTTGTAGCTGTATGCCACTGGAAAATGGAAATGCTTCCTTTGAGCTTCACAGAAGGAATTCTGGCTTTCTAGGAGAAAAATGGAAGTGATAATCTTTATTTAAGCAGGGATGTTAAAACTTTTTGTCTTCCTGTTCTCTGTAAGATCACTATCACATAGAAGACTAGAAAGCATTAGCCCAACAAAAATTATTTTTCTATCTGTTTTTTTTAATTGGCAACCTAAGAAAGGTTAAGTCATCATCTTATTGCCAAAGGCCTTCAAGGGCAACTCTGGAGTATATTGTGCACTTTAAATGAAAGAGTGAGGGCATCGATTCGTTAAAAATATACTGTTTTCCTCCAGAACCTCTGTTGAAATGACATTAAAATAAAGGAGACTAAAATATTGAAATTTTAGGACTTCCTATAATGTCTCAGTCTGCTGAAAAACTGTTACCTTTAAAAATGTTGTTTATGATACTTCATCACTCATTCTAGTTTGAGAAAACTTGCTTGAGATAGTTTTGTCAAAGTTTGTTTTAAAAAGGGGCAGGTGTGTGTGGTGGGAGGGAGGGGGAGGTTAGATTAAAAATATTGCATCTGTAAATGCTGAAGTGCAGTCAGCTGGGAGAGAGAGCATTGTGTAGCAGCCTGATCACACCAGGAACTCCTTTGACTCCCTTTGACAATAATGCTTTTTCCCTCCACTTTTATTCTAGCATCCTCTCAACATTTAACACAGAAAAAAAGTTCAGTTGCAACATCAGAAAGTACTGTTCAAAGAACAGGTAAATCTTCCTTTGGAAAAGCAGAATAGAGGTGAACTAAATCCTGTCTGTTTGGAACTGAAAATGCATTTGTTCAAATGTGTATTCAGTGCTCACTAACACACCGGGTATTTTGGAGGTTGGGTAGGGGTTTTTATTATTATTTGTGCTTTTGGGATTGTTTTTCTTTGTTAGTTACATTGTGCTTTGGAAATCTCCAAAGCCTTGTGGGAGATTCAGGATGGCGTCAGGTAAAAAATGAAAAAATCCCCAAGGAAGGTTTTAGATATTCAGTGATAAATTGGAGGGGCTGAATTTGTAGTGATACATTGTGTTTGAATTTTGAAGTTCTGTTCAGAGCTGATAAGAGGTGTGTTTCTTTCATTGTACCCTTCTGAATATAGAAATACGTTCATGCCATGCTAGGAGTGTGTTTTAGAGTTGTAATCCTTTTTTTTTTCTGTTCAACTTTTAATGCCTCCTCAGCAAGTGTTTCAGGATGGAGCCTTGGCAGATAACTTTATGGTGTTGCCATCTATTATCATGGTGTTTCACCATCAGTTCTGAGGTGTTTTAAAAAAGTAATTCCCAAGTTGAGTAGGGAAAACAGATGTGGGCTTCCTTATGGGAAGTGCCACTCTCCATCCATTTGCCATCTCTAATTTGAGTAGAAATAGAGTTTTCAGAAAGTAAAAATTGTATGAAATAGTTTTCTTTGGATTTCCACTAAGACAAAGGTAGTCATACACCCTTGTTTTTTCACATCCACCTCACTGCCCTGTGCTGCTGTGACTGTACTGGGGGTTCCTGCTGGGGGAAGCGCTGATGCTATCCATTTTTCGCTGTTGGATAATCTCCCTGTTTAAATTTTGCATGGGAAGGAAGGTAACTCCCCTTTATTTCCCAGAGGTCTGTTTTTCTCAGATGGTGCTATATGCATTTACAGTGAAGAGGATGATGTTCCAAAACTGCAGATTCATCCTAGGCGGACAGACATTGCCCATTCGCTTACTTTTTTTATGCCTCTATTCATTGTGCACCCTCTATCAAACGTTGGCTGCTAAATTGCTGTCAAAGGCAAAGCCCCAGTTTGTGCCCCACTGGCCCCAGGTTTGATGGGAGAATTGAGCTGGATCTCACTGTGGGCAATGAGACAAAGCACAGGGAGTTCATCCATGGCACTGCAATGGTAATCCCTAAATCTCTGGCACTTCCTCATGAGAGAGGCTATGTTTAGGTATAGGTCTTCCCTCTCAACAAAGGATACGGTGGATATGGAGAGAATTAAAAGATAGACAGTAAAAAGACTTGATATTTTATATGCTGAAAAGGAGAGCTGTTTACTGAGGTGAAGACTCCAAAGGAAACCTGACCTGTATATACAAAATCAGTGAGAGAGAGAGAGAAAAAACAGGTCAGATTCTCTTTGCATCATCTCCCCTGAGATATTTTCCAATTCTGTACAAGTGCAATTGGGCTTCAGAAACTTGTCATTAGAAGATACTGCTGTGAGAGGCAGTTGGGTTAAAGCAAATTTTTACATGCACAATAGAGCCAGATGGGTACTTTTAAGGTTTAAAAACTAATGAAACCTAGAAGGTTTAGTAGAAATAAGCTGTCTAAAATGGACATTTAAAAAGGGAGAAGAGTGTAGCCCTTGTCAGGGAGTTTCTCTACAGTTTTCTTCTGCAGGGCTTTAATTTTTCCCTGTCTTAGCTGACTGCAGTGTCCTGAAGGCTGTAATCAGACCGAACACTTGGCCAGTGTGGTGTTTGGTATTTTGGCTTGCTTTGCTTTGAGAGAAGCTTATCCTTGAGATCTGATATGTAATAGAAAAGTGTGAGCTAGTCATGCCTTGTCAACAGTTATGTACGTCTACAGCAGACTTTAAAATTATCTTTTTCTTTTGTAGAACTTGAGACAAATGCTGCAGTAGTTGCTGGTCAAAGGTAAGGAGATAGTTTGTAGATACAGAGTAGATACAGCTTTCGTGGGAGGAAGTCTCTTTCTCTTTGCTTCAATTGCTCAACCTGTGCTACTGCTTTTCATTTTCTTGGCCATACCCTTTCTTTCCTGCTAAGAAATCAGGCCAGTTGAATGTTCCAAACCACTGCTGAAATGCAATGAATATAAGGTAACTTTTTCCTTAGTCTGTGCTTTGGGCAATGTTTCCTCTCATCCTTTCAGGCCTGTAAGTTTCATGTCCTGGAAGGGTCTTGATGGTTGTACAACGAATCAAAACTAACCCTCCAAAGCCTGCAGCTTAGCTGTCATGTGAATTTTTGTTTTCTGAAAGGAAGTATTTCAAAAGTTTATTCTTCTGCCTTGAGGATTGCTTTCAACAGTTTTCCTCTATTTGCTTGTTAACACTCTGCCAAAACTTGATAAGAAAGTCAGGTGGAAACTTCATGTTGTCCTGGTTAAGACATTCGGTAATTATAAGATAATATTTCAAATTGTTGTGTTCTGTCCGAAGAAAAGACAGTTTCCAAGATCTACTTGAAAGATTCTAAACACCCCAGGCTCTCACTCAGTTGGCAGTCAGAGCCCCTGGGAAGGTTTTTGGCTAATGGTGCTGGGTTTTGGACACTGCCCTCATGGGTGGAGTGACCCCCTAGGCCAGGGCAAGAGGGCAGCCCCTTGTTGGGTTCCTCAGGAGATGAGGCAGTGCCTTCCTTCGAAAGGGAGGGAATGCATTACATTTCCTCAGATCAGGAACGGCTCTGAATGGAATATTTAACCATATTTATCTTCATTTGGATTGGCATCTTTCAAAGACAAGCTGAAATTTCACAGTCAGTTTTCTTCAGGGTAGAACTTTTCTGAAAAGCTGAAGGTAGGACACTGGCAGCTGAGTAGATTCTCCAAATGAAGTGTCCTTGTGTGACCATCTCCAAACTCACCCAGCACATCACATTACCACAAGGGCATTCTCAGGGTTTTTCTGACTGATGCTCTTCTGAGCAAGACTGGAAAAGAAGGAAAATTTGCAGGCAAACTGGGTCTAGTGATGGCTGATACAGTGGGCAGCTTTGGGCTCCTGGAGCTGAACCATACAGGACAAACCTTGATAGAATCACAGGTGGTTTGGGTGGGAAGGGACCTTAAAACTTACCTTCATTCCACCTCCTGCCATGGGCAGGGACATCTTCCACTATCCCAGCTTGCTCCAAGCCCAGTCCAGTCTGGCCTTGGACACATCCAGGGATGAGGTAGCCACAGCTTGACTGGGCACCCTGTGCCAATTTCTCCCTAATACCTAATCTAAACTTATTCTCAGTTTAAAGCCATTAAAAACCTTTAAAACCTTAGGGGAACCTTGCAGCCTATAAACCACTAGAAATATTTTCACTTGGAGTAACTTGATTTCCTCCTATTAAAGGAGGGAAGTGATGTGCTGGTTCCTATGAGACAATCCCAGCTCTGGATTTAGTCACTAGAATCTGTAAAAATTACCTGTACTAACTGAACTTCAGGTGCTGATGCCAGTTTGCTTCCCTCTGGGGGTCCTCTGAGGTAGGTGACTGCTGGCTCAGCTGCCCCAGTTCCACAGGAGAAGACCAGTTTGAGACATGTTTGGGGGATCCAGTTTATAGACTGCCCATAACACTCCCTTCTGTGGAAATAGATTTCAGTATTTATTTTATATCTGAGATAATCTACAATCCGTAGTCTCCTCTGCTGTGTGTCCTTCCTTGAGAATGTTTGTCTCTCTTTCCATTGAGAAACTGTTTTATTTCAGGTTTCTGTTACTTAACTCTGAGGTTTGTGTGGTTTGAGTCCTTCCCCTCAAAGCAGGACTTGTCTGAAGGGTGACACTGCAGAGACCTCTGTCACACACAGGTCACCCTGTGCTGTGTGTTCAGTCTCTGAAAGGCAGCCTTTCTTGGAATCCTGCGTCCCCCAAAGGGCCTGGAATGAGCTTTCTTCTTTTCCATTATCAGCAGAATAATTTATTTAGTTAATTATTTACTTTTGAGTTCACACAAGAGAAGTTTAGTTTAAACTTCTGAAACTGCTTAGTTGCCAGAAATTGTCTGGCAATAATGCATTAAGGAGAAAACACCCAAGGCTCAGGATGAGTTTACAGGGCCAAGAGAGATAAAATAAAAGAGGAATTTAATTACAAAATGTAGCGCTCCCTTTATTGTCTCAGTGGGAAGAAACAGATTTCCACAGTACCTAAAATTACTATTTTATAGCAGAAAAAGCTTTCTGTTACCAAAAAAAAAAAAAAAAAAGGAAAAGGATTTTGACTTCAAGCTTTAAAACTTGAAGAAAGTTTTAAAGAAACCTTTTTTTTTAATATGTGAAGAAATCATTTGAATCAATGGAGTAAGTCTTTTTAGCAAACCCAAAGGCTGGCATACTCCCTGAAGAGTTCTAAATTCCTCCTGATCATCTGCAATTTCAACTCTGTACCCCCGTACTGCAGCAGTCTCTAATGTAACCTGTTTGCTTTTCCTAGACTTCAGTAATGGTGGCACCTGTGGAAAACAGAGCAGACAATTTATAATGCATCTAATTTCTTGGTCTTCTAATGTTGAAAATATTCTCTTTGAGGACTTCTCAATTCTGTATCCTCTGATAATTTTTGATAGAAATGGACTATACTCTGGCTTACTCAGGTCATTCTTCATCTGATAGAACTTCTGGTATCTCTAGCATTTCATATCTTCAGTGCTAATAGTCCGGAACTGGTGCCTGTGTCGGGCCATCCTCCAGCTTGTCTGACTTGCATAGAAACACGTAATTCTTCTCACACTTCATCAGAAATATTTTGTCCCACTTTATTAGTAATGAGACAAAAGAGAATTGTGAAAAGTCTAAAACTCCAAGTAGAAGAAATTCAAGAACAGAGGATTCTGCCGCTTCACAGGAAACTGTAGAGAACGGGCAGCGCAAGAGATCCTCGCGACCCGCGTCTGCGTCCGGCACGGCAAAAGGTAACATGCACAGCCACCCTTCCTGGGGACAGGGCAGCTCCTAACCTGCTTCCCCACGTATTTGCCCTGGCAGTAGCTGCCTCGTAATGCTGGTTTGCAGCTTGTACACCTTGGGTGCTTTATCTCTAGTTTCAAGGATTTAGCCACAGGTTGGTGTTGAAGCGTTTCCCGACATCTGCACTGGCAGTAAATCCTGTATGAATTCCTCTTTGGTACATCTGTGGAACTTGTTTTCTGCAGCACTCGCCACCGTAGTGTTCAGCACCTTGCCTAGTTGAATTCTCTTGGCAGAAATGTGTTGCTGTTGGAAGGACTGTACTCAGATCAAAAAGTGACATTTTACTTTCCCTGAAGCCCGAAAGACACAAGATTTAAGTCTTCCCAAGTGCACGGTCAGCTCTTGCCAAATCAAATGCCGTGGTTCAGGCGTGCTCCAGAGGCTGCTGGGGTGGCAGCCGGGAGCATCAGGGAGTGCTGTGTGCTAGCACAGAGCCTCAGCTCTGCTTCCCAACAACATCCGAACTCCTGAAGTTATTAACCCTTGGCATTAGCAGGTGCTGACGTACCTTACTCCTACCCAGGTTACAGTCTTTAACAATTATGCAGCATTTGTGTGATATGCACAGCCCAGTGCCAGGCTGAAGCTAATTCTGTCAGCTTCTTGTGTTTAAGGGTCAGAAAAATGCTGATGGACCAAAGTTATGCAAGAGAGTAGAGAGAGACCGTCAAGAGGCAACATTCGACCACTATTTTAAAGATAATATACAGAACAAAGAGATATTAATATAAAGTGATTATAAAAGGAAGTCAAGTTGAATTCAGCCACCATTTCCATACTGGAGGTACTAAAGTGTGATGGTAAGAATATTGTGTTTTCAGAGTTTCAGAGAAGCATTCCAGCTTTACGTCATTGTGCAATGACTCCCAAAGATTACACAGGGGACCTATATGTTCTGCACTTCTGTGACTGCTGAATTTAATTACATTTACTTCTTGTGGCAGGACTGTGCAGAAGAATTTGAGTCGGTATTGTAAAAATAAATTCTTTTTCATGATTGTGAAAAAAAGTTTGAAAAATGTGAAGCCAGTGTAAATCCCTGCCTGCATTTGAGGGGATCTGGAGCGTGTGCCCTGCCCCACACGCTATACTGGGTAAACCTAAAGATGACAACCAGTGACACGTCAAATTCTGAGAATGTGGGAACGGGAAAGTGCATCAAATTTAAATAATACCAAAACTCTCACAGGGGTTTGTGCTGACTCTGTAATTTGTTTACCTCTGTAAATAAAACCCTTGTTTTTAACTGGTGCATCTGAAGCTGCCGCAGTGTCTAAGGGCTTTGCCGGACGCCTGGCCGTGCTGCCTTACCTGCGGGCACGCCGCTGCTCCCGAGCTGTGGAGAGCGAGCCAAACCAGGTGCTCTGTGGCAGAGGACAGGCTGCACGTTAGTGAGGTGGCCAAAGGAGTGTCACCTGGTTTGCCACCTGTGCCTGCTCTGTTGTACATTTTTGTTAGTGAATCAGAGCTTAATTATTCTGGTTTGGTTTCTCCTGTCCTCACTATGTTGTCTGTGTCCTGAGAAACCCCCTAATCCATGGCAAAAGGAATGTGGGGCTGGGAGGAGTTGTCTCTTGAGATAGAGGCTATTTAAAGTCATTATTAGGAAAAAAAACTCAGCAGGGAGAGAGAAACAGGCTTTGACCAGCTGGAGTAGGAACTCGGTTGCTAAGCCTCGGGAAGGAGGAGGCAGAAGGGTCACTTGAGAGAAGAGAAGAGCCCACGTGGAGGGTCAGCCCTGTCCGTGTGTGTCCCTGCTCCAGGGCGCAGGGTTCGGGGAGGTGCTCCTGGTGCTGCCAGGGACTGAGACGGGGACTGAGCGCTGCTGGCCCGCTCCTCCTCCCAAACACGGAGCCTTCGGCCCAGCAAGGGCGGCAGCAGCTGGTGCTGAAGCTGCTTCAAAGTCAGCCCTGCTGCTTGGAGGGGCTCCGGGCTGGAGTCAAGCCTGTGGAGATGTTTCACTTCTGAAAATTTGTACTGTACTGGTGTTTTCCCTTTTTGGAGTACTCTTCTAGCAAGGGCTGCTTTTAGCATTTACTGTAGCTTTGAGTTTGTTAAATTTTGAAATGTCGATTGTTTTTTCTAATTCCACATGTAACAGCCGTGGAGTTGTACTGCCGCTGTTCTAATTTTAGATGGGCTTGGAAATTTTTTTCCCTTTTGACTCTTAAAATACACACAGCTGCAAAAGTTTTTGGAAAACATGATGAAGAGCCAAAGAGACACTGCCAACGTTTAAAATCACATTTTTAAAAAGATCTAAAGATGCAAATGCCCTTGGTCCTTACTCTTTTTTTTGTTTTGAAACGGAAACTTAGTGCCTTGGTAAGTGCACTGAACGTGTCATCTGCTGTCGCCATGGCCCTGCAGGTGTTAATATTTGTGTCTTTCTGCATCAGCTGTGTTCTGTGACTCAGTGTACACTGCAGAGATTTGTTTTCTAACGACTTTCTAGGAACTCAGACAACTGGGTTGTTACCTGGCGTGGCAGGCTCCAGAACACCTCCCCAGTGGTTGTGTAGCACCATCTCCGTGGCGCCTGGGGCTGTGCTTCCTCCTGGGATATGGCTCCCCTGTGGCACGTGGGGGACTGGACTTAGGGGACAGTTAAAAATATTTGGCTCTTCTTTTAAAGGCTGTTCTGTTAGGGCTCCATAAATGTGCAAGCCACGCTGCTGGTGTCCGGAGAGCGGCTCGGGGGCCCTCGTGTGTGTCAGGCTGACGGCCCAGGGGTGTTACAGCCGCTGAAGAGTCAGTCCCAGTGCTGGGGAAATCCTGGGCTCCAGAGGTTTCCACTCTGGTGTGAGTTTGGAAAAATGACAGGGCAGTCTGTGCCCCTCTGGGGAATGGCTTACCGACTCCGTATCCATGCTTCTTTTCTTCTCTTGATTTCAGAAACGAGTGCCAGTGCAATGCAGTCAAAAAGAAGAAAATCCAAGTAAATTACTGCATGGAAACATGAGACTTGTAAATGAGTGTGAATTTACCAATAGCAATTTTGAGCTGTGATTTTTCTTTTTTAAATAAAATTCTGTACAGTAAGTCATTTTAATATTATACTGTTCCCAATAAATGAATTTTTTTTCTAAAAAACAGATAAATAGAAATAAAAACTGGGTTCTTCTAAAATCCCCTGGATTTGCAAAGTGAAGTCAGGGTTAGCACATTAGAGTAATGTGTTTGTATGAAATGGAAGGGGAAGACAATTGTAAATTTATTTGTTTCCACTTTTCATAAACAATTTAGAATACAGGGTTGTCATTTTTAGGTATTAAAATAATGTAATGTGCTGTTGTTTAAGTACTGTATGTGAATAGCAGTCAGAGGGTTTATATACAAACCCCATGTTGTTTGGAAATGTAAATAATTTTATTATATAGTAGATCTGATGTATTTGTTGTAGAAATGGACCAGTAAAACAAAAAATAAATTTAAGGGTTTGTATAATGTGGAATCCCTCATGCTCTAAATAAATGTTATTGTCCTATAAATTGGGTTGAATTATTATTAGTAACGACAGCAGCATCGTTCCAAACAGGAGGATTGGAGGGATTATTTAGAGCTCCGGGCCTGCAAGCTCCTTATATGTAGCTTTAGCAAGGAATTTGTTTAACCACAAACAAATGAACTGATGCAGCTGCTCCTGTAAAGCAAGGGAAAAGGGGAAGGGCACCCGCTGCCCGCGGGGCTGTGCAGGGAGCAGGGCAGCCCCAGCCTGGCTCCCCGCACGGGGCTGCTCAGCAGGGAGCAGGCAGGGAAAAGGCCCGATTCCAGGGGGTAAAGGCTTGTGCCAGGCAGCAGCCTGGCGTCCCCCTCTCTGGGTGACTGCTGCCATCGCGGTGGCAGCCCGGGATGTGCTGCTGTGGAAAGTAGGTCAGGCTCAGCGTTCCCAGGAGCTGCTGGGGAGAGCCTGCAGCCTGAGCCCTGGGCACACACACTGCCACCTCTGCTCGCTCTTGCTGAATTTTAAAAATATGTATCTCAGAATGCTGATTAAACAGAAATTGTTATTAAATAGAAGTTGTCAGCTTTGGTAATCACAGAAATTACCTATTTGTGCACGAGGTAACAGGCACTGAGCGAGGCCGGTGTCACAGAATCGTTGGGGTTGGAAAAGCCCTTTAAAACCATCGAGTCCATCTGCTCCCCCAGCACTGCCAAGGCCACCACTGACCATGTCCCCAAGTGCAGCATGCACACTTTTTAAAAATCCCTCTAGGGATGGGGACTCCACCATTGCCCTGGGCAGCCTGTGCCAGGACTCAAAAACACCTTCCATGAAGAAATTTTCCCCGGTATCCAATCTGAACCTGCCCTGGTGCAACTTAAGGCCATTTCCCGTCATCCTGTCCCTTGTTCCCTGGGAGAAGAGCCTGACCCCACCCAGCTCCAGCTTCCTGCCAGGGAGTTACGGAAAGTGAATGTTCCCCCCTGAGTCTCCTTGTCTCCAGGCTGAGGCCCCCCAGCTCTCTCAGCTGCTCCTCCTGCTCCAGCCCCTTCCCCAGCTCCGTTCCCTTCCCTGGATACACTCCAGCCCCTCAGTCTTTTCTTGCCATCGAGACTGTACTAGTTTGAAAGCAAACCAGTGGAAGACCCCAAATGAGAATTACAATTTATTAGGAAAAGTAAGATAAAGGCAATAATACAAAAACACTGGCCTTAACTGACAGAGCCAGGATCCAACCTGACACCCTGTGGGGCAGGGTGGCAGTAGCAGTCCGATTGAAGGGTGGCTGCAGTCCTCCTGGAGTGACAGATGTCATTCTGTAGAAGGGTCTGGTCTTCCTCTGGGAATCCAGTGGATAAGGCTGCTCGTGGTGTTCCAAACCCCAGATTATATCCAGGTAGGAATGCTTGGTTCCTCCCCCTGGGTGGAGCGTTTTACAATGGGATAATGTAATTTTATGGGTCATGCAGTGAGGCTCAATGGCCATTAACAGAAGAAATCCTTCCAGAGGGAGGGTCATGGAAGAGGTAAAGAACACTGCCCCACCTGGTTTTAACAGATGGTGACAGAATACATAATTTTGTTTACATCTTATATTGTAACCTACGACAGGGGCCCAAAACTGACCCCAGGACTGGAGGTGCCTCACCAGTGCCAGCACAGGGGACAGTCACTGCCCTGGTCCTGCTGCCACACCATGGCTGCTACAGCCCAGGTGCCCCTGGCCTCTTGCCCACCTGGGCACGCCAGGCTCCTCTTCAGCTTTTGTCACCAACACTCCTGAGGCCTTTCCCACCAGGCAGCTTTCCAGGCACTCCTCAGTGTCTGCATCCTCCCTGCCAGAGTGGCTGCTCCGTGTCCCTGCACAGGCACAGTTGCTGTGGGTACAGGAGCGCTGCCCCAGCAGCCCCTCTTTGCTGGGCCCCCGCTCTCCGCTGGGGCTCACCCTGCTCTGTGCTTGGCCTCGCTGCTCCTGTTGCTGCTCAGGTTGGATGGGAAGTTTTGGAGAATGAGGACAAAGTCCACGAAACCAGGAAGTCTTCACAGAAAAGGTCCACATACCAATAAACCAGGGGAAGAGAGGAGATGTGCTTCAGTTCCCACACTGTGGGGAGCAGACAGGCTGGAGGTCAGGGTCACCATTTACAGGGACATGGACCTTGGGAAAGGAGAACTGCAAGATCCTACCACTGGGAAGGAGCCTTGGAAGGAGCAAAGGGCCTGTACTGGTCCTCTGAGCAGTGCTGGACTGGGGAGCAGCTCACAGTCAGAGCCTTGGGGGAGAGCTGAGCCAGGCTGTGGGCAGGGAGGGCAGCCCACGGGGCAGGGAAGTGATTGTTCCCCTTGGCATTTGGGGATCTGGAATGTTACCACCTGGTTTCCACCTCCCACCCACCCACAAGGTGTTGATAATGTACAGGAGACACAAGAGAGGGCCATCAGGATGGCCTGGGGCTGGAACACCTGGCCAAAAGGAGAGATTGAGGGAGATGGGCTTCCTCGCCCTTTCATGCTCCGGAGAAGATGGAGCCAGGCTTTTATAGAGATGTGAGCTGGGAGAAAGGGACATCACCAGGATAAACGGAAAGAGAGGAGGTTCTGACTGAACAGAAGAAAATACTCCCCCTGGGATGCAGTGGTAGGATCTCTCTCTTTGGAGAATTTCAAGCATTGGCTGAACAAAGCCCTGTACAATGTGGTCTGACCCAGTATTTATCCTGCTGTGAGCAGGGTGTTGGACTGGACCTCCTGAGCTCCATCCATCCCAAATAACCCTAGGCTTTGTCTCCAGCTGCCAAATTTGGTTTTCCCATGAGAAGGTTTACCAAAGCTATGAAAGCTTGCTCACAGCTATTTTTTTCATTCCCAGTATCTAATCTAACATTTCTTTGAAGTGCTTTTCCCAGCATCTGGGGGCTCATGGGCATCTCCTCAGCTTGGCTGTGCTGGAGGAGCTGGCACAGCCACTGGGCTGGGCAAGCCCCATCCCACCCCTGCCCAAAGCTGCTCATGGCCGTGTCTCCTCTCATCTTGGGTATCTCCAAGCATGAAGACTCCTCAACCTCTCAACCTGCTCCTATGGCCAACCACCCTTGCAGTGAAAAAGCATTTTCCTATGTTTAAGTTAAATTCCTTTTTCTTTTTACTTCAATTTGTGCCTCTCACCCTGTCCCTGCACTGAGAATGTTCCAGTTCTGTTTTCTGAACTCCCCCCATCAGGAATCCGCACACAGGGCGGGATCTCCCTCAGCCTCCTCCAGGCTGGGCAGTCCCAGCTCTCAGCCTCTCCTCATCTCCAAGCCCTCAATCACCTTGGAGGCATCTCTGCCTCTCGTGGGTGCTGAGAACATCTCACACTGTGCTTGGAGAAACAGCTGACGCTGCAGAGATTGGCTGATCTGGGATTTTCTCAGGGCAATCGACATCTGCTTTAGCTCTGTCATCATCTGCTGAGCTGTAGAGTTTGGTAACGGGGAGGGGAAAAAATCCCCTCCAACCCCTCAGCCTGTGCCATCCCCTCTCCTGTGTGTCCTTGTCTTCAAAAGGGACGTTTTTCTGTTACTTGTCTCTCACACCATTGACTTTTAAAAGCTTTCTTAAAAAACCAAAGCGTTTTGCAGACAGATTTGCTTGCAGACTTTAGAGGAATACACATAAAATAGATTTTAAATATATATTTTTTTTATTTCTTGTGATTTTTCTTTATATTAGATTTTTTTTTTCTGTCAAGAGACAGCATTACAACCTAACAACCAAAACCAGGTTACACACACACAGGCACACTACACAATGTATCCCAGGCAGTCGAGTCCTTCGGTCTGTCGACAAAGGGCAAATGTTTACACAATGTCCTACGAGGAGGAGACACCTTTCCCTACGAACCCTGCTTACACCAACTGAACACATAACACACAAAAAGGACGGATTTCGTTAGCTTCGAGTTTCAGACAAGGTCTCAGTCCTACAGCACAGGTGATGTAGAAAACGTGGGGCTGGTTTTCCCCTCTTCTCCAAGATCCCGAGTGGCGGCTGTGCCCCGCGTAAGGCGTCCGGCAGAGCGCGGGACGGAGCTGCTCTGCCCTGGGCTGCCCGCGGGCGCGGGGCGGGAGGGCACGGGAACATTCTCCGGCGCGTTCTAGGGAAGGCTTAAGGCAACCTTTTCCAACCACGGGACAGGCCATCTGTCCTGGCGCTCGTCCGTCCTGCTGCTCCTGCTCCTGCTCCTGCTTGCTCTCCAAACGCGGCCCAGTGAGCAACTGGGGTTTAGACTGAGCTTTTCAAAGCTGCCTAAGAGATTTAGTATATCCAAAATGCTAAATGCTTTTTAGCAAAAAAAAAAAAAAAAGGGTAATCTAGATGCTTTTTGGGGCATTCATTCTGTTGGGCTTCTCTGAAAAACCCCACAGTGACTTTGAAAACAATACAGAAACACAGAAATATTGAAAACTGACTCCCTGGTCACCTCTTGCATAGGACTTGTAACTGCAGTTCAGTGATTTATTCAAGTTCTGTAATTGTGTTAAAAAAAGATGCCAAACCATGAGAAAGGGTGAAGGCACATGTACAGTCAGTCCAGCACGCGGGAGGGTAATGTGTGGCCGTGAGTTTTACAAGCAGATACCAGGGGTGGATACACACAGATAGAATATTGCAGTGCTTGGTGGCTCTGTACCAGTACACTTCTGACACAAGAGGAAATTTCACTGGTTTACTGCTATGCCTTGTGCTGCTCCCTCATCCCCAGACTTCCTGAAGCATGAAGATGAGGATAAGATTTCGGCGAGACTTGGGCACAGCTGCTCATGGCTTCCCCAGCAAGGATACACGAGAATGCAAAAGAGCAGAGGAACTCTGGGCTCTCCTGTGCAACTCATTTCTAAGCTACACTTAGAATTTACTGCACTGTTTTCCCCTCCATTTGCAGAGAACAAAATCTTCCCCCCTGCCATGTAATGAAACAGGGTCAGAGTGGAAGGCAGAAGGATTTTCAGGTTTAGCTGCAACAGAGTCAAAGCTTTGCAGCCCTTTTTGTGCTCTGGGGTATGGGGCAGCATCCCTGTATGTATGGGGTTGGAAAAGCAACCCCCCTTGCCAGCCTAGGAGGTGTCAGCTCAGAATGAGTGACAGGGGCACACCTGGGTGTCACCACTCTGCACAGAAGAACTGAAAAGATGATCACACATAAGAGCCACCTTTGCTATTAAATGGAGCTGCTCATCCTCGTCATCCTCATTCCTCTGAGGAGAGAGTTATGGGTTAATGACGAATGTTTTGAAGAAGCAAAAAGAAAGGCTGATGGAGATGCATCGATGGACGGCCTGGAGCAGGGAGACCTCCTGCCCAACCGTGTCCAGCTGTCCAGAGCCCACGGCTGGGGAGTGCTCTGGGATCCTGCCGATGAGCGAGGAGAAGGTGGCATCTCCAATAGGTTTGAGGACACCTCTCAGCAAAGAAGGGATTCTTCAGGGAGGCAGAGTCTTTCCCACTGCTGCCTCCAGCTCCTACAGCCACATTCAGACAACCTGTGGCAGCCGCTCCAGTGATGGGAATGGGACAAGGACGGAGCCCGTGAGGACAACAGGAGATTACTGACCTTGTATGGAGCAGATCTGAGAGATGGAAAGCTCCACCTTGAAGAAGACAAGCCCTGAGGGGATCAGCCTCTTTTAAGGCCCGTTCCTGTCCTGGGTGGGTCTGCCTGTGGCAGTCCCCCAGAAGGCAGGGGCTGCCAGTGCTGCGGGTGTCCCTCCTCAGGCTCCGGTCCCTGTCAGCAGCTCTGCTGAGGAGGTCACCACAGTCCAGTGGTGCAGAAGGGCTTGGGGGGAAGCTCTGAGAACCTGGGGGGATGCTGGGGTGCTGGTGCATCCCTCCTGCTGCCAGCAGCCATTGCGGAGTGCATGCAGCAAAGGAGGAGCAGCAAACTCGAGGCACATCAGAGTCACCTGTGGGAGTGGTGGCAGCTGACAATCCCTGGTGGCTCAAGAGTCCCTGTGGCTCCAGCTGTACACGGATGGCCTCTTGTTTTAGCCCAGAGACTCAGGGAAGACTTGAGGAACTGCCACCAGCCATTCCCAGGGCAGTGGGGCGCAGTGCTGCCTTCTGAGATATGCTGAGAACCATTTCTCCTGACTTGAGGTGAGTTATGTCTTCTTACTGTTTCCTAATTATTAGATGTTTGAGCTTTGAGGACTCACCTGTTTTTCAATAAATTCACATGAAGTTTAATTTCCACTTTATGCAGGGCAATGGAATTGATACTGATCCAGAGAGGCAACTGCAAAGCTGTGGGACTCAAGCCTAGAACCTCACTGGAGTATTTTTTCATCTTTTTTTTTTTTTTTCTAACTAGTGTGGTAAGACATCTAAGTGGGTATTTTGCTCCCCAGCAGGGTTGGATAGAAGAGGAAGAAGTACCAGCATCATGTAAATGTAAAATTACTGATTAGAAACACGCCTAAAGAGAGAAGATTCCCACAGCAGTAATCTCTGGGATGAGCCATGCATTTATGTTATCCACAATGAGAAAGAAACATGAACTCCCATGGAAAGAATCGTTTTCCTTCCAGACCAAGCTTTTGCAGCAGAGTTTCTTAGAAAGAGCGTTTGTGAGTGCAAGTGTCAGAGCAACAGGTGAGGAGGACTTTTGCCCCTGCTCCCTTGGCAGCCCTCCAGCCTTGCAGTGCCAAGCAAGAGCCAGAATTCGATGTGAGAACTTTGTTGCAGCTGCCGGCGAGGGGTCCCGAGTGCGCCGCGGCCACAGCCCGGCCCTGCCCAGCGCAGCAAGCACAGCCCTGGGGGCGCGGGGCCACGAGGGGCCCTGGTGCACCCCAAGAGGTGGCACTTCTCCTCGCAGCAGGGCCGTCCCTCCTGGTCCCATCACGCTTGGGGGGTTCCTCCCTGGCGCTGGGACGGGGCAGCCAGAGTGGAACCAGGCAATCAGATGTAAGTCTTGCTTGGAGAACATCCCTGCACCACGGGGGCTTCAGTGGTGGGAAGATTCTTCCCTCCATAAGGGCTCTCACAAGCTCCTGCCATCGCTGAGAGCACTGCCCCAGCCTGTCCCAGTGCCCTGCCGCCCCCAAGCCTGTGATTCCAGTACGGGGCTGGGAAGCTGCTGCCGGGGCTGGAGCCAGCTCAGGTGTCTGAGCCCAGCCCTGCCACACTGCCCAGCAAAGCTGACATTTACTGAATAGGTCTCTCCACTGGGAATTCTTCCCTTTTTTATGCTTTCATTGCAAGAAATACAAAAATTTCTTTCAGTTGCCTGCATCACCATTTCTCCAGGTGATCATTCCAATGGCTTCCCCCATCCTGGTTGTCTCCTGATCCCAGTGATGTGGTGGGTCAGGCTGTAAAACACAGCTCTGCCGCACTTCTCAAACCCTGGGAGGCTCAGTGCTGAAAATCCGTACCTGGCTGCTCACAAGCAAGTTTAAAAAGGGACCAGCCACATTCAGCTGTAAAGGTGAATTTTCAGGGCATGAACAAATGAAGAAGGGCTGCAGCCCAGGAATGATCCCACCACGAACAGCCACAATTTCTTTTCCTCACGGGAGTGTCAGAGCACCCTGCAGCTCCTATCACCACCATGTGCTGCCACAGGCCACATTCCTGCAGCATCCCAGAACCGAACCCCACATTCTAACAGAGAAACCCGGGAAAAAGACATTTTTAAAGACTCCAGCAGATTGGTTTGTCCCTGAGTCCATGCTGTAGTTTCCCCCTACACAAGTACAGAAAAGAAAGCAAAATTCCCCCCACCTGTCCCAGCAGGACCAGCCCAAGAGCTCCCTGCAAATCAGAACCTTCTCATCGGGAGCACCACACAGCGCATCACAAATACTGGGTGCAAAAAAGAAAAACCAACAAACCCCTAAAAATTTCAACCCTGCACCCCAAAACAAGCTACTGAACACCCACACTGGGTTGTGAAATATCTACACATGCACATGGGTGCATACACAGGAAGTTCTCAGTTTTTAAGCACCTTTCATTTGTTTTAAGATTCGAGGAGGCAAAAAACCTCAGTGAAAAGGGGTTTTCTTGCTCTGGCAGCACTGGGCAGGAGGCCTGTGACCAGGCCAGGCCTTGTGCTTGCTGCTGGGCAGGAGCAGAACATCGCAGGTCTTCTGCAAAGCACAGGCTGAACAGACCTTTGCCACAGCACAGGGAGGGGGGGTCACACTGGGGGTGACAGTCGCCTTGCAAGGGTTGGCAGGTGAGTGTTAGGTATTAATACGTGGCAAGAGTGCAAACAACAGAGGGGGGTTGCAGGAGCTAATCTGCTGTGGATTGTGCACTCCGCTGACCTGCCAGAGGCTTGGGGTCTGGATTAACCTCTTCATGAAAACATTATTAATAATTTATGAATCCTTTATAAACATACTCTGGATATAAAGTGTGATAATAGTTCTGCTTCATCTCCTATGCTGGCTGGCACAGCGTGATGAAAGACATCTCAGACTGGCACGGAAAGAAGAAAGGAAAAGAACACAGTTTGAATTTGCTTCTGAAAACCAGGACAGAGGAAGAAGATCACCTGTATGAAATGGGCACTGGGGGCTGGGTGCTGGTGGCAGTGCCAGGCTGAGAGAAGTCTTCCAGGAACATGGCCAAGGGCTTCTGGCTCACAGCAGATGAGCGAGGTGCACGGGAGGATTTCCATCAGGGATTTCTCCTGGGGTACCATTTCCAGCAGTCGGGCAGGCCCAGGAGAGCCTGGTAGGTGAGACATGGCAGGATCTGCCTCGGGGCCGCTGCTTCCCCCAGCCTGCTCCTCTGGGAGCTGTCGAGGGGGAAATGGGATCGCAGCCAGCCTCTGATTTCTGGAGTGCTCCGGAGGGACTGGCAGCAACTCGGATGCACAGGAGGAGAATCTGCAGTGGAGACCAAGCTGGGGGCTGGACGGTGCTTGGCTTCTCCACTTCTTGATGTGTGTTGGGGCTGGAGAGAAAATGCTTCCTCCAATGCTGCTGCCCGGTGGCCACAGAGCAGCTCATCCAGTGGCACGGGAAGAGCGGGATGAGAAGGCAGCACCTCATCAGACACCCGGGAGCTCGGGCTTGGCCCCCGCCTGTTGTCACAAGCACCTGCGCCAGTGTCCCTGCACATGCCCTGCTCCCCGTCCATCCCAGGCATCACTGCAGGGGGAAGAAAAGGCATTGAGTGCGAAGCCCAGGAAGCCAAAGGATGTGAACGCTTCCCTGGAGTCAGGAGATGACGGTCTCTTTGCCAAGAAGACACCAGGGACGGGACAGGGTGATCTGCAGTGTGGTCTCAGGCTTGGCGAGGGACAGAGGTTGTGGTGAGGCCCAAGGAGGGCGGGGCGATGCTGAGGGCATGGAGTTCTCCAGCTCTGTGCTTTTGGGAATACCGAGGCAGTGGAGCGAAGGGGAAATGCTGCAGGTGAGCAGCAGCAGCTGGCTACTGTGGTCCAGGCTCCCTGGCCTGGAGCTGGAGGATGTTGCTCCCAAGAAGGTTCATTTTGGTTTTAATCCCATTAAAAGAATTAATAACTATCAGCTGTCTCAGTTTGGGCTCACCACAATTCCTTCAGCTGAGGTCCCTGGCTGATATTAAGGGATGCAACATGGTGAGTGAAAGAACCTCCGGTGAAATCAGAATTTTCTGGAGTGTTGTGGGGGTATTTCTTGCCTCAAAGGGTGGGAATCCAGGCTGTGAGCTGGTCATGAGCAGGATGCTTTCCCAGGGCACAGGGTGCAAAACCAGTTCCTAAAAGGAGCGAACCGAGGGCAGATCAGCAAATTTCTGCTGGGTTTGGAGCTTTCTCAGCTGGTGCTGGAGTCAGTGAAAAGCCTGGACCATGTTCTTCCAATGGCAGAAGAAGCCCATCACGGAGAGAGGAGGGATTTGCATTAAAAATTAGAATCGCCTAGCAGTGGAATTTGGCCGTTCATGGGAAAGGATGCAATTTTTAGTGGGGAAAGAAGATGCTTCTGTTACAGCTCCTGTCACAGCAACCCTCTCACTCAGGCCTGCCCCATCCTGACCCATTGCAGTGGCTCCCAGATCCATCATTACTTCAGCCTCTTCCCTCTGGCCTCCTCTTCAGCATCCCTTCACCACCACCATCGACGTGCTTTGGCCACCTCGGGGAAGCTGTGCAGATCCCTGCCTCCTCTCCCCTCCCGGGGACTGACACCAGGCAGACAACGCTCCTCGGCTTAACAGTGCCTCTTCTGAGCATAAAGGTACAGAGAGAAATATATACACACACACATATACAGGTGTATCCATAGGGATACAGGTGTGGCTGGGGCAGGTGACTGGCTCCAGGAGGAAGGGGCTCACTCAGATGGGACCACCAGCCACGGCGATGCCACCCCAGGCTGGCCACCCCTCCTGGCGCGGTAGCCAAGGGCTCCGGCGCGGCGCTGGGACAGTGCTTTGATTCCTGAGATTCCTTTTAAGGTTGATTTTAAAAAAAAAACCACCGTGAGGCACCAGGAGCCGCCTGGCTGACCCGGCCACGGAGATTTCACCAGCGCTTTCAACCACAAGCCCCTTCGGGACTGGCAGCAGGGGGTTATCTTATCATGGTAAAACGTAGCTAAGAAATCAAGGAGGGAGAGGAGTATTTGCTGGTTTTGCAGGGCGGAGCATTATTTAGTGTCATTGATGAGATTTTCCTAAAAATCCCAAACCTTGTGGCTTCATTGCTCTTGTCACTCCCGCTTGGTGTCTCTGTGACATCCCAGCCAGGCTGTACATGCAGTCACGATGTGAGGAAAGGCACTGATGTCACAGGCTTATCAGGACAAACAGGTTTCACCGGGAACGGGTGGAGTCCAGGAACAGGTGGTTTCACTGGGAATACCGATTTCCCACGTGAAGGCTGTCGAGGCTCTTGGGGAGGGGTGGCGTGGCCCTCCATGACGGCGGCTCCGGGGGCTGTGGCCCAGCCGGCATCGAGGGTGAGGGGCGCGGTGAGGGCGACAGGAGGAGGACGAGGAGCGCGGGCCAGGCGTGCGGGCGCGGGGTGTGGAGCGAAGGCGCCGCCGCGTCCCCGGTGTCCGTGGGGCCGCACTCCCGGGGCCGGCGCGGGCCGGGGGAGCCCCTGGGCGGGGGAGCGAGGTCAGTAGTTGCAGTGGCGCTGGCAGGGCTGGTGGACGAAGGCCCCGGGGAGCTGCTTGGCGCGGCGAGGCGGGCGCTGCCGGGCCCGGTTCTGCCGCTGCAGCGCCTTCTGGCCCAGGCGGTGCCGCTCCGCCAGCTGCTTGGCCCGCTGCACCCGCTGCGCCTGCCCCGCCTTGTCCAGCGCCGCCGCTTTCACCGCCAGCG